>LUCH01001201.1:87236-125713 GCA_013368495.1 Paragonimus heterotremus | reverse complement strand
AAACACTGCGCCACAAAAGATCGGGGTAAACAGACGGTAACTGTCTTCTATCGAGACGATAGGGCAAACCGATCAGTACTCACAAGCGAAAGTGATTGAGCGTTCACTTATGATAATTCGATGGTGCCGAATGTGAGGTCACTGGCGCAGTGATCAACACGGTTGCTTCAAGAACAGCGTGGCTAGAGCCCTAGTCTCGGCCGTGGCAAGGATATGCATTACTGACGAGCTCTAATGAGAGCGAAACTCGAGTCTAGTGATTCTTTTCGAAAGAAGCTGACTAGAAAGTCTATATGAATGCGAGGGCTGCAAGCAATTGTGGATGATTTTCAACTTGAAATTAACCAAAACCCTGACTACTCATTCCTATAATAATAATCATCTTTCAAGACAGAACACCAGTTCTATTATTTACAGACTGGTCAAATCTTTTCTCGTTTAAATCAATTCAGCAATCAATAATTCTTTTGCGTTCATTTTCTCAACATGTAAGATGCCTGTAAACGTGAATTGTTTTTTTATCGTTTAGCTTGCCATACTGTTAATAAAGTAACCAAGAAATAGAAGAACTTACTTGAATAAAAGAAACAATAAACGGGAAAAATGAAAGCGAAAGTAAAAAAGCTAGAAATAGAAGTTTTCGACTTAATTCCGTATCGCCAACTTTTATAATACGGACGAGTGATTGTAACACACCCTTCACACTATTACTCAGTAATAGAGCAGGGACACGTATTTGAGTACTGAAGTAGCCGGGGGAAAATGCCAGAAGAAAATTGGAGTGCACCTCACTATGGATTGATGTGTTTCCATGCATGAACTGGACAGTGGCAACCTTAACGACCGTGACATCCTTCGATCAACGTTATATAAAAGTGTGTTTTTGTTTCTGGTGTGTTGAAGCGTACACCTCGGGTGCTGAGTTCCCGAAAAAACAGTACGTGTTTTCGGCTCGAAGAATTGTCATGTATCCCATACGTTTTCGTGCCTTCCACTCGACATTTGCACTGGCTGCTCCAGTCAGTCCCACTTAAACATGGTTGTAATTAATGTTTACACGAATGCATGTTCCGTTCGTCTCAAAACTAACACATTAGTTTCATGTGCATTAAACAAGCCATTGTGAACTCTACTTTGACATATATATTGAGCGTGGCAGCTGAGTTGACGCTGTGCTTACAGCAACTGGAAGCAGGCACATAATCATATCAATCACAAACAAATTAATGAATGCGTCCTTGTTGTGTCAACTGGTTTATCTACCTAGATACCTGTCCGTTTATCTTAGAAGGCATCATTCTGAACTCTCTGTCTGGTCACTCAAATGCCGTCGTTCTAGGTTCTCATTATCCACGAGGTACTCCTATTCTCACCTGGGAGACCATTTAGGTTGGCAAGGTCAAATATGAGGCCGTTAAACAATCAGAGACAGTTAGATAACCAGAATTATTTAATTAGCAGTCAAATCAACCAACTTGTAGTTGTTTTACTGAGTTACGCATGCTCAGCGTTCTACAATTTTTGCGTATGCTCGTACCATGTATGCGTTTAGATACCTGCGTATTCTATATGCTTCATACTCAGGCGTCTAATGGGTCTAGTTTGAGGCAGTCATCCCGTTCCCTCCATAGAAAGTGGCAAAAGCCGGATTAGGAAGCAGGTCACTGGTGAAAAACACCCCATTCGGTCAAGCATAATAAGCAAGTCTATTCGATATTCAACTTGTATATGATTCAGTTACATTCCTCTCTAAATTCCTCCAACATGCTTGACTGGTACGTTCACTTCACAACAGTCTGTACGTGAGCGCACAAGCGGATTGAGAATCTTGTGAGATATCTTACTGATCTGTGTCAGAGTGACAACAACAACATTGATAGTAGCAAGACATCTGTGTACAAAGTCACCGCAACAAAGACCACGAAATCAAACAAAATCATGTATCAGGTTCGGTAGTTAAACTTTTGGACAGGTGGCACTGATGACTATATTTGATGTATTTTTCGTGAAACATTTTTCACAAACTTGTTGTTTGTAGTCATAACAATAAACATGAACGTATTTTCCGTCATTCTTTGGGTTGGTTAATCTGTTAGCTAGCTTAATTTTTACAATAGTCCTTTCAACCGTGAAATCTATTGTGATCAACTGATACAAGCTGTAATGTCTGTGCGACTCAGGTAATCATAAGCAGTTAACAACCGAAGTGATTTGTTTCCCAAATACAATGGAGTCAGATCAAATGAAGTCAGTGTTTTGTTCGCTCAAAACACGAGCAGTCAGCTTTATTATACCAACGAGTTCAAACGATGGGTAAACAAGATTTTATGAAATAAAAACGATAGGACAGAGATAGAAAAAAATTGTCCAACTAGTAAGACAAGGGGACATTCCGGCGAATGTTTCTTCCAAGCAAAACCAAAAGTCGTTAGTGTGTAGTTTGTAACAAATCGAACGTAGTGGCTCGTTGGTTTCGATGGCAGAAGGACCAGAAACTGGAGAAAATATCAAATACGTGTATTTGCATTGAGTACGGTGTGCCAACGAATCAAATGACACTTTAATACTAACTTCGGATTTGGAACAAGCTGGCGATTGTGTTCTTCGTTGTGTATTTCATTATGCCTGTTGATAAACAGCTATGGGGACCGGGCTTCTTTGATGGTCCCATTAAAATGAGCGCTGACAAAGCGTGTTAACTTAAAACAGTAAGTGAATTAAGCTTGAACCAAGATAAGATTGAGTCTAATGGATGAAAAGTATTGAAGGCAGCTTTGTTTTAAAAATCATCGCAAATAGCTAGCTGTGTTGCTGAAACGTGATAACACAGTTGATAGAATTAACTATAAAGAAGGAGGTCGCAACTCTTGGTGACAATTTCCAGTCATTTACAAAAACACTACAGCCAACGTTAAAGAATATAAGGGTAGGCAAACTGTAGAGGCAGGTTCTGAAGAGTTTGCGAGGAGTTAGGTCTTTTTTAAATATAATCTGCCACAAGTTCAGCCTTAATAAGCTGGCCCTTTAAAAGTAAACTTACGAAGAACACTCATACACTGCGCGTAAATGCAATCAGGCATTCAAGCTCTATCCATGTGAAGAATGAAAGAATAGAAAATAAACACATTAAACCGATGACCCAGTAGAAAGGGAACTGTTAAATTCTTGCAAGAGCGGGATGTAGAACTGGGGAGAAAAACCAATGGAAAACATTGTTTCAAGAATTTTGTAAATTACAGACTGATGACAGCAACTTGATGTGCATTTATAAGCATCATCATCTGCATGTTTTAACAAAATTGAGCTCTCTAAAAAAGACGCTAGTCATATCAACTGACAAAGAAACGCTTCTCAACAGCTTCGAATGATATAGAAAGACTGGCTAATTTTTAAGTGCTCACAAGATAGTATTATGTGAGTCAATGCAGCCAGTGATCCCAAGCAACTGTTCAGAAGATTTTTTTTAGCTCAAAAAGATTATTTTGCGAATTTCATTGAAAAGTCAAACTAAACTAAACTAAAAGTGTAGATGTTTGTTCTATTATGTGTTAAATGCTCTAGACAGATTGAGGTCAACGGGTTACACAATAAACTTGGTGAAACTGGTGGGGAACATCGTCAATTGCAAGAGAGCCATGAATAAAAACTTGGGAAAACTTTGGAATGGCTGCGTGTAAACCACCCACAATCAGCTCCTTAACGAACAACAGCTCGCCAAAAACAATGATATACAAGCAAGCGCAACATCACCCCCAACAAAATGATTTTGATAGGACGGATATCTAATGAATGATGAGAAATTTTTTAGATTGTGCACATGTATACGTCTTGAAACCAAGCGGCTGGTCTGATGTGGTCACAGCGGGTTAAAAAAAGTCAGAATCAGAAACCGGTGGTATCTATGATTTCTGCAAACTCCATGACAAACAGGAAGCAAAATGTTCGTTTTTTTGATGTCATTTACAAGGAACAAAAATTATATTTTTTCTAATTTAGAGTGTAAATTATATAGCTTGTTCTACAAAAGTGTTTTCGTGATGGTGGTAGGTATGTGTTTCAGCATCTGCGCTCGTTCTTCCGCTGCTTACATTGGAAGACGACAGTTTGTTTGACTTCATACATTTATGCTAGGATGCAAAATGCAAGTGTAGACATCGTGGCATTCTGTCGTTTATTAGACTGTTTACCAGAATTAGGAGTAATAACAAGAGAACTCATAATATATCATCCATCAAGACATTCCAAATATCTAGTATTTACAGGCTTGTACAATGCGCTTTCAACTCGGTGCCCCCGTCAAACGTGTCTTCGCCTGGGATGGACGAGAAATTTCCGATTTTTCAGACAGTAAGCAACATGAGTAATGTGACTGAGTGCAACTTATTTGACCTGAAAATTCAAAAAATTGAATATGTCAACTGAGTAGCCTCCAAGTTGCTTTGATATCCCTGTTTGATTTCCAATACATGCTGTCACTCGGTTTAGAAAAAGGGCAATATTCTACCGCTTGCTGGGGAAAATACTCCCAGAGGTTCAAACCTGAATAGATTGTGCGGAATCTCAGATGGCCTCAGAAAGATATTTTAAAAAAATCTTTCCTCAGCTGTTGGACTTAACTTAAGAAGGAACTCAGCAATGGTGCCATCAGCCTGATCATAATAGAAACTTACAAAGCAGCCCAATAAGCCCTACGAATTTGTGCTACAGTACACCATTGTGTATTTTGAATAGTTTCATTGAACCGGGTTAACAATTCCAGTCGATACGTCTAGTCACACTCTCCAGGATTATGCCGCTTCAACAAGTAACAGTGATTAGAAGCGGAGCATTATGAAATTATGCTTTTTTGGTTCAGACCGGAGGATGAAAAATCTGCAAGTAGCTACTTATCAATGGGTTACCTTTACGGAGGTCACCACCCGCAATAGATAGACCGTAAATTGTGAGTCTTAACTGATCCATTCTGATGCCGTTTAGTGTTTCGCGTTAGGAAGCGAACATAACAACATGCACAACAATTATTTAGGGCAACTACGATCAAACTGTTGATATTTAATTTCAAAGTTAGATGCTTTAACAACGGTCGATGTTGGAACTTTACAAAACGAGAGACAGACATTAGCTGAAAATTGTACAAGAGTCGTAAGGCAGTTGATGGTAAACTTATCTGTTTTGCTATCAAAGTGTGAACTGACGATTCAGGTCAACGATGGGTAAAAATAATAGGGAGGAATTGACAAACGTTTGCAGACCTTCGTTCGTTTTCAAAAAAGCCGAAAATAAATCAGAGTCATGACGAGTTAACTCCACATATGATGATGGTTACCCGTTGGGGTTGCAAGTTACGAAACGATTTGACAGCCAACAGTAATTGGTGATACTCACTTGGTGCAATCAACAGTTAATAGGCAGTAACTGGGACTCTCATCGAGAAGGTTGAACAACCTGACCAGTACTCAAAAGCGAGCAATCAGCTATGATAGTTTCGTTATGTCTAAAGCAAAGTCAATGGAATAGATTTATTGTGGCTCTGACCGGAGATCGAACCGTGGTAGTGGAGTGGATATGAACTGCGATTGAATAGGCCTCGGTCAGTTAGCTATCGCACAATGTCACGTTAATTCCAGTAGATCTGTTACATCTCTACACGCATTTCACTTTTAATCTTGCACTAAAAGCAATAGTATCCCTACCTCCAGCTTTCATAGAGCAATCACGAATCACACTTTCTTGAGTTAAGATTGATAAATACGTTACGGGCATGTACAGCCTTCTGCAGAGACTCGAGATGGTGTATACATCTGGAACTGTAGACTGTAATCAAGCTGAAAACGAAGTAAAGATATGAGGAACATTTACTTTCAGTGACGCTTTCTTCCATGTCAATACGAATTCATACACTTTTTAAACTCGTCACGAGACAAACTTGACATATATATAGAAATAAGGTATCATCTGTGAGTAATATAAGGTGTAATTTTGACCAAGTTCTCGTTAGAAAATAAGCTGTGGTATTAATCTTTTAAGTGGTTCATCAAGCTTAATTTCACTAGTTACCTCACAAGAATTTATATGCGTTACAGGATACTTTAGTAAAATGAATCTAAATATAATGATTACTAAAGAACGATCAAAAACAATCATTGGTCGCACCATATGGGAAACACTCGAATGTTTTAAGTGTCCCAATGCATGAGAATCCAACAATAGAATCGACGTAAAAATGTAGCGCGTCGACGGATAACGCAAAACTCTGGGTGATCTTTCTATTTCACTAAAAACAATAATGAAATCTTTCCGTTTGGACTTATATTCTCGGACTTAAAAACAACGCTGTAATCTGCCCGCAAAAATTTGTTTCGTTTATACAACGGTTTTTGTGCAACTTAAACTGCTTTTAGGATAGGACCAATTTTGCGAAATGTTGAAGAAATTATAAAGAGTATTATCAGTTTTTTACATCACGAAGGTTCAAATCTGCACTAATGATATTCCGCAAAGAGTGAATAGCGCAGGCACTTTTGCATATGTTTTGGTTTTTTACACAGAACTGACAGACAAACGGGAAATCTTTTGAAAACTCCAAATTTGGATTAACCAACGTTTTTGCTGAAAACACATCGAATATTAAACGTATGCAAATAACTAGAAGGATCACTTTGCAACCAGTTCAATAAAGAATTTATCATGCTCTCTTTGGACAGAATAATGCAACGCAGAAAGTGAACATACGTACTAATACATTACAATTACTGGTATTGTATGTTGAAATTCACTTAAGTACTTTATAATACAAAACAAATACTCACTGCTGCTTCCTGGAAAATTGAAGTTTTTGATCCTTAGGAACTGAGCTTCTGGCGCTGGATCAGGCGATTGTTTAAAAATGATTTGCTTAAAAGTGGGGAAGTCAGTTGACAGAAAATCTAAGGATGCAGGTGAACAACGTACTTGAATATGGATTAACAGGTGCATAGAACAGGGTCTGTTTATGAATGAAGTACTTGATGGAACTATCAGAGATGGACCTCAAACCTGACATACTATGCGATAATTCATATAGTGGCACTGGTTCACAATGTTACCGTAAAACTGACAGGTTTTTGCCACCGTCTAACTTGGTTGAACTTACCCGGTAGATGTTATCCATAGGATTTTCCAACTGGAAAGCCTCATGCAGTCCTGTCTGGCTATAATGACTCTAACTGGTCGGTAACAAGCGGGAGCATGGCATCAATTGTATAACAAGCAAGAGCGGTAACTAGTATCACAAAGCTTACCGACCTCGATTTCGTTTTCGTAAACTCTATCTTTCATCAGACTGCCATATCGAAGCGTTACCAACCAACAGAGTTCAAACTTGAATTATTATGCGTAGCCTAACAGTCACATTCGGAGGGCTTATATCCAATAGGTTCGAACAAAGATGAAATTGGACAAGATATTGATCGTTCGAAAGTGGAACTCATGATACGTTTGTGTTCTAATGCTCTCTAACCATGGTGGTCTGTGCCAGTGTAAGGCATAAAAATCGCCTGAACCGTGTTCAGCTAATCTGAAGAAATGTCGCAAAGTTGTACGTCACTAGACCTACCGTTGTTTTAGTAAGTGAGTGGTATACCTGGAGCTGTCTTTCTGAATTCGGCAAAGTTCGTTGTTATCAGGTATGACAAGCCCTCGCTTTGTTGGTCATGAGGTTGGTTTTTGATAGGTCAAACAGAAAAGTGTGTATTTCGAATGACAGTCTCAAACGGAACTGAACATCGTGACACAATTTAAAAGTAAACTTACGATTTCAAAGATGAAACGATTGAGAGGAAAAGTTTGCCAGAATTCAAATCGGAACAAAAATAGTAGAACTTAACAGTTCAAACTGTAGCTTAGCAAATTTTAACGATATGAACTTGACTATGAAGTTCTGAAAACAGAGTTCACGAATACGAGTAGCATACGATCCAGTCTGCTTAGCACTGTTATCAGACCACATTGGAAACATGCACACATGCTACTGTAGTGAGGAGAAGCGATTGTACTATACTACTCACACCAGTGCTATTCAGTAGTGGCCGTGACTGTCTGGGCTCAGTGCCGCATGCAAACGAGTGTTTTGTTTGCTGTCTTCTTGAAACGCATAGCCCACGTGTTGCTTTCCTGAATAAGTAACTCTTGTGTCATCCGCGTTCTTGATTCACAACACTAGTCTAACATGGTGTGAAATTCAGAAACCAGCCAACGACATTCTCCCACAAGATATTTGTGGTTTTAAATTCATTATGGAAAGGGATAGGCACTAATTGTGGTTTTTATGCCGACACAAAATTATTAAAACAAGTTTTCAGCATTGACCTGCCGGACGTTTACACGATTTTTATTATCCAGTGGTGAATGAAATGGAAACACAGTAATTCATACTATCTTGTAAACATGTACTATTTTTATTATAGTCCCAACATTTAACTCTGCAACCGATCAAGGACGAAAAACAGGAAAGCAGCTTGGCGGAAACGAACAGCAACGTTATCTAGGCCCAGTTTGGGTTTCCAAAGGTGAGAGTTACAGTCCGTCAGGGGTTTACGATTATCTTGGCCATTGCATTGGTGCCATGAGGGAAAAGCTAGAACCTTTGAAATCCTACAAAAAACAGGTTGGTGGTTATTTTATGGAAAAACTAAGAATAAACCTCCAAAATTATTAAATTTCTGAATTTATGATGAGAAAAACTGCTCCTGAAATAAGTGTGTGCGTGAGACGCTTAAAGTTTTGGGCGAATCTGTTAGTATATATATATATATTACTCGGGGTCTTACAAAGATATCCGAATTAGATAATTCTCTAATCTGATCAGCAATACTGAAAGAATCATTGTCTTTCGTCAGAAGCATAATTCATACCCCAAAAACTTGTATTCCACGGTTTTACGTATTTCTGGACTAACTCACACAACCTGGCTTGAGAACGATCAAAGCGGTTGTATAAAACAATCCCTAGGCAACAAGCGAGCCATAGTACCTTCGTAAAAGTTACTCAAGAACTACTCTATCGATAGAAGGAACAAACCGCGCGAACGAAACAACCCTAGTGGGTATTGAAACATATTTTTGCTTATATTTGTAGTAAAAATCAGATTATTTTATCACCTCGCCCAAACTGCTTATATTGTTTTTGGTTAGGCTATTCTAGCGCGCGTACTCGACAGATGGCATCAAGTCGGCATACTTGAATTCTACAAACCATATAGTGTTTACATTTCGTTTAATCAATACAATAAGGTTATCTTCTAGATAAATGAACAAAGTGGTTTTTTTTAGCAAGAAATGTATAAAGTTGCCCGATTACATCCAAATCCAACCATTTCACAAGTAACAAAATCCAAAAACATAAATCTGCTCTTCTGTTTGGGAGTAATCAACATCAGCAACAACACTAGTAGAAAACAAGTTAATTCCGGTTCTTCAGTTAGATCACCGGATCGAATAAAGACACTGAAATCTGAGCCACATGACTGGCAGACACTAATCAAAACTCTCACTACTTCAAGAAATCAAAGGTCCAAATAACTACTTCAGTTATTTCCATTATGAACAATTTTACCGAGGGATAACAAGTATCTTGTCACAGAATTGTCAAAGAGCTCGTGAAACATTTTATGGAAAATGAAGTTGATAGTTGTAAATCAGTCTAGGTCAGATATTACAGTTTACAGTCCGCGATAACTCATGCGTCTGACAAACTCGTTCGGCTCACAGTTAACAACTACAAAAATACCATTTTACAACCCACAATCTAGAACGCTTCCGATAAAATTTGGTTAAACTTGTTGCACAAACAAGACCGACGAAGAGAAAATCAGCCCGCCCTAAAATGACATTGGTGTATGCTCCAGTCAACTTCACCCGGAACACGACATATGTGAAAAACGGGATGATAGATAAAAATCATTGTTGCCACACGGTTACTCACAGACGTTTGCTGAAATCCACAAAACAGTTATAGACCTCGTGTGTGTAGATCCTAGGAGTGAAGTATTTTTCAAATTCATATTTTAAAAAAATATGACCACTGTCGTACGTCATAGAATATGGCCGTTTTTACAGTTGGCCGGGTTCAACCTCAAACTTCCAGTTTCGCGGCGTTTTAATTAGACTTCAACATAGTGTTGAAACTACAAGCATCTATGTAGTGTTTCGCCGGTTGCTGACCGACGCTCAAACAAATTTACTTGTGTTTATTCAGCCGTGCGGTGTACATGCAACTATGTCACACCTGGTTTTTGTCTGATTTATTCGATCCAGTTCCGAGGCTAACCGGACTGACGGTTTGCACACTTGGGAACTTACTCGACTTGGGTGGTTCAATTCTCTAGATACAATCACTGACCCGTAAAAGCTCAACAACCATTCACTTGGGTTTTGCAGCAAATAAAGTCGGCTGATACTGAACAGAAGCTTAAAGAGCAATCGGGCTGGCAAAACTTGTCTATTTCGACTACCCAAACTTCATCCAGCTGCTGGTTGACAGCATCGAAATTAAGAGCGAAATTTATCCATCGAGCGCAAAAAGCGAACGATGGGAGAGTGTGCACATGGCACGGATACAACGGCACGTGCAATTTGTTGCGTGTCCTTTGGTAATTTAAGCCGTGACGTAATCTGACTGCAGGGCATGGTTACTGTCACACCTTGCCAGCAGGGTTGTGCTTTTCTGAACACTATTCTAAGAGGAGTGGCATAGGGTTGTTACAGGAGATAATTTATTAGATGCTGGGAAACACCACCATACGTTGGGAGTAGGGCATAAGTGCTCACCATGAAACATTCAGCTGTATTCGATAACCGGTTCATACCCGATCGGGTGAGCGGTGGTTTCAGGTGATGTCTAGTGTGGGGAGAGCCTTTTACCTGTCTCTCCACAAGGGTGCTGCAAATAGTTGGATGGAAATAACCTCTCCAATTAACTACCAGTTCATTGTGATCAATTTGCAATGGACCTGGCATGCACTGTGTGTTATTCGAAAAACGGTCGCTGGTCTTTTTTGATGATCAGCTCTCAGCTCTTCAAACTTGCCTTTATCAACTGATACGGGAGCATTTTGCGAGGTTCTGGTCCAATTGAGGTTTCTTCCATATACTGTGAATATCAAAAACAAGACAAATGAAAGCTGAATGATTCAACTTTAACTGGGGGCAACGATAACAGATAAATGTTAAGCGGTGTATAAAGTTTTAACATAGGGGAGGTGGACGTAACTGCTCTTGAAAATTCTGTGGCTGGTTATCTCAAGCATAATCTCGCTCCCCTTTGGTAGACTGACACAAATGCTTGGTATCCTCCATTGTTGAGGAAACGACACGTCAGGTTTTATCAAGGCTGTCTTCTAAAGTCACCGTAATGTTGGTAACGTAATCTAAATTATTGCTGAAAAATGTTGTGCGCTTGACCACCAGCTAGCAAACTGATAGTAGAAATTTGTCTGGATCATTCAGGCAGCTGGCAGTATAATGCTGGTTTTTAATGGAGACGTTAGGAAACCCATCTATCCATCAATGGACCTGCTGTATTATACTACTGATTTATGACTTTTTTTTACAACAACCTGGCAATCTATGATTTATTACCTTACTACATATGTAACTGAGTTGTAGTGCCTTCATGCCATATAAATGCAAGCTGTCATTCCAAATCAGAATAAAGTAAGTACAGAATCGATTTCCCATAAGTACCTTATCAGTTCACATACCGTCACCATTCACAAAATTAAACGCAGTAAGAGGACAGAGAAATGGAATGAGACTTAAAAGCAGACAATGACAAACAAAGTGTTAAGGTCACCGGTTTATTTTTGCACAACTGTCTGACTTACTATAAGTGACAACCAACAGCCCCTGTGATTTCCAAAACAAAAACACCCAGAATGCTGATCGATAAATCTGATTTGTACTGTACAGAAAACCGTCATCGGATCAGAATCCATACCAAGTTTTATATATGCATTTGGATGCGGTATCTGATCTGACAATTCAAGCAAATATAATTTTTGGCGATATGAGTCTTGACACAGATTCCATTAAAAGTTATCGACTGAGCTATGGGAGGCGCCTCAAGAGGCTAGGTGTGTGAAGCACAGCTTCATTTCCAGAGAATTTTGTAAAGGATTGCCACCGTGAAATTACAACTTTGTGTCTGATTGCTTTTTGTGTATTCAAGTAATTTCACTGTTGTATGCTAGACGCCACCGCAATTTCAGTGTACCTCCTAAATTCAGATGGACTTTTCAGCCTGCTACTTTCAGGGAGGAGCATCAAACTCGACTTTAGATAATTAATAGGGCAGATTTTGGAATCGAATGATAGTTAAACTCCATTCTACGCAACTGTTCCGTAATCATGACCAGAGCCGCACCACTACCGTCAGAATAGACATGACCACATCTACCACATCTAGATTTTTAACCATATTCTTTTGTTATGTGCAACGAGATTAAAATGACAGCTACACGGGATCAAGATACTATGAAAAAACTGCAAAATTATTTTTGGTGTATCACATTTGGCGATATCAGGCGGAGTTATATTCCTACCATGCCCAATCTGTTAAATATAGCAAATCAACCAGAATTTCAATTTAAAACGTGATCACACAGCACTGATACTCTAAAGCCCTAACGACCACGATTTCCATCATACTATATTGTAGCGAACGGACAATGAATTCCTCTGTGGTTCCGTGTGAATATGAGCCACATTGGTTTGGTCAGTACCTGTTTTAATTCATCTTCGGTCATCTTGTGTAATACAATCATGCAGTGCAAAGTCATTATTGAATTCTATGGGTCGTTTGATGGCAAATGTGTGCTACTTAACACACACACACACACACCATATTGTAGGTGATTAAACGAATTCACGATACCTCCGTCGCTTTGTCATTTCACATCAGCTGGAAGCTGCGAAAGAAGGAAACAGGAACGAGGTCAAACAAATGAAGATTTTATCAATGAACTCAAGTGAACAAACCAAAGAACTGGAGCTGGTAAGTCGCGTTATCAATCCAGTCGATACAGTTTTGATTACATACTCCTAAATGATGTAGCTGTCTGTATTATACCTTTTTCAATTTGTCACAGGAACATTTACAATTGAATAATCCAGTAACAGCGCACATTCACTGAGATAAATGTTCCCCCCCCAAAAAAAAATTTAATCGCAATTGACAAGAATATAAATTTTATAATCACCGCACTAACAATCTGAGGATACAAAGTGTCCTTAGCATTAGTTACTGCGTTCAGGTAAGGTCAAATCAACTTTTTTCAATCAACACACTACAAAACCCAAACCAGTAGTGAGCCGACGAACAAACATTTAACGTAGAAGTCACGTGCAAATGTCGTATTTATCAGGGTTGCTAATTCATCAGCAAACAATCACAAGTGTGAAGCAAGCAATTTTAGAAACCATTCAAATTATTATTAATGGGAGTTTTGGCAGTGTATATCAGGTGTAGGTAAGTGGTTTATCAACGTGCTTGAGTTTCACTCTTGTTAAAGCTCGTCAGTATTGCATATCCTTACCTTGGTTGGAGTTAGAACTCCGGCCACGCTGTTCATGAAACAACCGTGTTCACCACTGCGCCACTGACCTCACATTAGGCACGGCCGAATTATCATATATGAACGCTCAACCACATTCACGAGTCAGTACATCTCTGATTACCCAATCGCTTCGACAGAAGACAGTAATTGTCCTGGTTACTCCAACCGACAACCCGTCTACTAAGATTTCTGTTTGAATTGAAATCACAGAAATCATTGATTTGTAGTTGGAAGGTCTAAGCGGATGCGATGGCTGCGATCAACTGAGTGATGTTCAACTTACATAAGAATCAAAATCCTCTACAACTCATCAGCAATCCCTGTGCGTTTAGAAATGCAGCAATTACAAAAAGTTACACCTTAAACAAATTTTCAAAACAACTACAATTTACTGAGTAACAGTGGAACCATATTCAAACTTGTCAAATTAGTGTGCGACAGATACAATAGACATGTTTAGCTAGCAGACTAACATTGGCATAAATAACTGTACCTAATATACCCTTTTCTTCTCAAGACAAAAAGAACAACCGCAAGTTATGAAAGAACAATAAACAAGTTAAAAAACATGCAAGACCAGATCGTGGATGAAGTTGAACGGGAAAAGGTAAGTTGTCGTGAGCTGGCTGTCTAGGTTTTCTGAACACATCCTGGCAATCTGCAGGACTCAAAGCATCTGTAATATGTAATTTGGCAGTCTATATTGAATTATGCTAACTTCTTGGAGTCACCTGATAAGTAACCTGTGTCATTCTCATTGCAAAACTAAGAGAATCTTGTTCTAAATGACA
The DNA here is from genome assembly GCA_013368495.1 of Paragonimus heterotremus. Taxonomy (NCBI): domain Eukaryota; kingdom Metazoa; phylum Platyhelminthes; class Trematoda; order Plagiorchiida; family Troglotrematidae; genus Paragonimus; species Paragonimus heterotremus. Next base: position 111,331 of record LUCH01001201.1, on the reverse strand, counting down.
ATCCCAGACCGTAATCTTCCAATCTGTTGAAAAGATGTTACCTGTCAAAGAATACCAGTTTTTAAAGACGTAATACTCAACTGAAATATATGCCCATGATCCCTACGGGAATATCTTCGTTCACAGTAGTTCCAAGTCTTTGAGCACATGTACTGTAAGGTTAAGGGAACAGCTGTGACTTAGACACAGTTGATAAAAGGCGGCGTCAAGGTGACTGGGCTTTGCATGCCCCTGTGCTTGATGTTCTAAATTCCCAAATAACTGTTACGTTGGATCTACACCGTTTGATGGCGCTTTGCGAACTAAACCTTGGAGCTAGAAGAAATTTTATAGAATTTATAACCGTTCCACATACGGCGATCAAAAAACCAGTTTCCAATATTTCGCAGGCCTAGAATGTCTTCCGAAAATTCCGAAATTTCCCAGAAGTCCAAAACTCTGTATGAATTCAGTTCAAATTATCACCGTTAGTCAGAGTAGATGAACAGGATTTTTCATACTTCTCATGCATTAGGAAATAAATATCACCTGTTATTTGCAAAAGTTCTGATGTCCCGTTGGTTTCTGTGTGAGCTGTCAGCTCAAGAAGAGAATGGCAAGAAGGGAGTACCAAAAAGAATTATATCAGCGTTCTTTTTTTCTTTTTGTTAAATAAGTCTGAAGATCATACAAACTTCTTTTTGAAGTATCTCCTTGCAGTTGCTGCCATGCGTTATTTTGAAGTGCGGCTGGCTTTAAAGTTTCTAAACTACTTTGGCTGTAAGAGTTTCTTGTAAGTTCGAATGGGTTATTACTTTGGGTGATCATCATCATCACAACAGTGATCAATAGAGATAGGTTCCTAAAGTGTATGAAGTTTTGAATGTTCGAGTGATCGCTGGACGTGACCTTTAGAGTGAAAAGTTACACTGCCAAATGAGATGGTATCATCAGTGCAAAAGCGTTTCAGCGTTGCACTGCGAACAACCGGTTGTTCATATCCGAACTACCAAATTCCTCGTTAGTCCTAATAACCACAAATGTGCAAAATTTTCAGTAGCGCTCTTTGCATTGAGGCTAGTATAATATGTTCAGCTAGACCGATGATTAATGGAAACGAGTTTCTGACAAATTACAGTAGAGTATATAGTTATTCATTAATGAGCTGTTATCTAGAAGCTTACTTACAAATGATATGCACTACTGACGAGTTCTAATGAGAGCGAAACTAGAATCTAGTGCTTGTTTTCGTAAGGGGCCGACTGGATAGTCTATGGGGATGCGACAGCTGCGATCAATTGTGGGTGATGTTCAACTTGAAATGTACAATGTGTTTGATTGCATGGAAGGTAAAAGAAGTTCCTGCTACTGGCTTCAAGCTAAACGGCTGTATAAGTTGAACTGGACAGTCATGCTATGTCCATATGCTGTTCTGTTATGACTCACTTATCACCCTTTTCATACTGTTCATAGTTTACTATATAGGGTTATCTTTTATCCACTTGGATGTTTGCCAGTTTGCTGAAATTGTTTTAACAAAAAACGGTGAAGCTTTTGTATCATTATAAAATAAGGAAAATTTTCTCAGTTACATAAGATTTCTCTAGTCTAATTATCAATACAAACTTAGCTCATCACGACAAAGGGAACAAAACCATAAGTAACTATGTTTTGATAATATGCTCCCAGATAAGTTTAATCACATGAAACGTTGGCAAGTTTAGATCGGTGTGTTGAACGAACTTACTAGAGAAGAACTAGGTTACTATTCGATCACTCTCCGACGGTTAAATTGTCCACTTGCTGCACGGCGCGGATCGTTCATCCATCCAGTTGATTTGAGGGCAGAACAATTACGTTGATGCGAAATTCGACTGTATCGCTTGTCTACTCGGGTCGATTTATTAACAGTTTCGCGGCTTTTCCACATTTGAACGCTAGCGGAACAACCGAATTTCCTTCTCATATCATAAACTTCAAGCACAGTTAGCAATCTGATAGTATTTTCTAACATAAATACTTCTGGATACCCCCTACCATGGAAGTGGTTTTGTGTGAATTTAAGTCGTTTGTGTTCAAACAAAGGTTTTATAGTTTGTTGATGAAAAATTATGTAGAGGGTTCCACTTTTGTTTTAAAAACAAGGAATGTGGATATCTCTATACTCACTTGACCAAGTATTCCTTTGGTGAACACGCGTTCAGATGTCCTATATATCCGTCAAAGTAAGACGACTTATAAGAAGGGTAGTTGGTTCCAGACCATTTTCACGATCGTTAATTTCGAATAGTGGGTACGACTGATCGTGTCAAGCGCTGTCCCCAGATTACAACCAGGACTAGTGATAACAAATATACTATCCACGTACCGAAGATACTCACTGAACTGATCGAGATTATCGACTAATGGAGGTACGACTGGAGACTGCATGTGTCTGTCGATGGGGCACATCATTGTATAGCAATTGTACTTCAAAGGTGCATAGGAACAAACAGTCTTTCAATTGTAATACTAAAACCTCAATATTTTGTCCAGTCTGAGACTCTTATTCACAGGTCAAATTATCCGTTCCCAACAATTGTATCTTAATAAGTGAAGACACTACTTCCGGTGAAACAATGTGTTGTAAGTTCATGACATCATCTTTTAACGGATTTGAAGGTATCACTTGGCCTCGGCGCCGACGATGCGCTTCGAAAAGGTTCAAAACGTTTTACTAGTTCCTTTACCGTCGCGTGGCACGGTGAACTGATTATATCAAGCGGTAGGTGAATGGGAGCAAATTAAGTTTGTCAACATAAGTAGGGTAGCGGTAGCGGTAATTTTATTTACTAAAAATTCGCTGCAGATATAAACCTCCCAAACCTGGCTGACTTAATGATATACAACAAAGTGACGTTGAACGTAGTCAATTTTTTGTTGGTGACTCTATGAAACGCGCTGTAGGATGAGAAGCTATCAAACTGTTTTTCGACGTAATCGCCTCTATTCATTACGACAGTCAACGGAACTCCACTGTTTGGTCTGCTGAGGTAGATGTCTGGATTCTCCTGAATATTCTTTAGTGGATTTGTGTTTTGTAGCCAGAGACTGTCTGAGTTTTGATGTACGTCTACAGTACACTTAGTAACAGTTAACTGGTGTGGTTTTGTATGAATTAAGATACTCTATGGAATATAGAGTCACGACTTGTGTTTGATCAAATTTGGAATCAAGTTGAGTCCATTATTTTTGAGATTGTGGGAAGCACAACTTAAAACTAGAGTAAGAGTGCTTCGTGTCAAGTTAAAAACTAGATAGATTCTGTCCCTACCCCTCTGTTTTATTTGGATATTTTACCTGCAGCATGGTGGAACAATGATTGCGAGACGGTGACTTCGTTATTTTGAGTCGGTTTGGCGACCATTTGATCTATGAAAGAACTGACCTGAAAAAATTGCTATGCAAAATTAACTGTTCATTTTTGCTATGCAACATTTTGTTCGACTTGGACTGTTTCGTTGGAATGGTTACCAATATGACTTAAACTGTAATGCTTCAGTGCTACGCACTTTATTTTGACGCTATTATCTGGAAAGAACTGATTACAAAACTTTGCGTATTCACTGCGATCAAGAAAGTTACCGATGAACTCAGTCATTTTTTGCTTCTATTATGTCGATATTTTGATCCAACTATTTCGCCCTATCATAAAACAGTACCATTCTGGCGACGAACTTTTGAAAACCTGTTCGCTCACGTCTATTTTCAGTCTTATGTTTCATGACCAGACTACCTTGAGCAAAACCCATACTGACTTCTACGCGTGAGCTTATAACGCGGTTCAAACAAACAGTTTTTCCGGGATGGTCATACTTAAATAAACTTAGTGATAAGACTGAAATTTTCCTTGCCGTGTAATCAAGAAATGTGGCATGAAATAAGTTTCTTTAACGTCATATCTGTGTATAAATTTGTTTAAATTTGTAGGGCTTCACTTGGATGGGCAGTGCTGTTTAGGAAATGCATATTTTAACCATTGGCTGACAACCAAACATGTACATTGGATGAAGCTTGAGGGTTATGTATATAAGACGACTGTAAGAAGCACGTCAGCTGAAAACTGTGGAACGTGACCAGTCAGACCAAGGAAAGTCTTTACGTACTTATTAGTTGCTTGTGTCGAGTAACATGAACATGCACCACTGAGGTTGAGAGTGGGTTGTTTGGTGAATAGTGTCAAATAAGTTTATTTACCAAATCTGTGAGTAGGCGCGGACTCAGATGGTCAGGTCATGCAGTACTGTTGTCATCTGCCACGGTGAGTCTTTTTGCTAATACCACGGCCGACTGTCATAAAGTGCGAGTTGGACATATGGTGGCCTTTGCTGAAGAATATGATCAATTACCAAGGGATTAGGCACGGTGGGCAGCTTGTGTTCTCCCGGTTAGGCCACCGCAACTTACACGGTCAGTGGTTAGGAAGGTTAGATAAGACGGAGACTGAACATCTTTTGACTAGTTTGTCTCTGATAAACTTGCTGTTATGGAAGGAAGCGGTGAAAAACACAAAGAAGCTGTCGTGGTGATGACTGCTTGCTTTCGTTCATAGATCGGTTGTTTATTAGTATAGACAATGGGGATTTGAGTATTGAAGCACCATCTTTTACCTTTATTTTGCCCCCAGTTACGACTGTTTTTCTCCGCATGATTGTATGCCAGATAAGTACTAGTGTAAGCCTTTGTTTCATTCTTGTCTATGATGATGAGAAAAATTTTGAAATTAAAAGTACTTGGGAGGTTAAAACGAGTAGAACTATCAGTAAACTGAGTAAGTAACGGGAAAATCGCTTTACAAAGTCAACTGATTTGATGTGGAAGGTTAAATTGCATATTTAATGAAATACGCTGTTTCATCAATACGTTGTTTTTCCAATATTCTTGTGTTGTCTAGTCCGAAGGTTGTCATTTTGCAATGCGTCATATTGCGAAGATCAGTGAGAATAATTCACTAGCCAGTACAACTGGTTTACATTTGAAAGTAAGTTTCCATGTTTTTTTTTGGTCCCTCAATAGACAAATAGTTTATTTCACAGGCAATGCAACAATCATTGACAAAATAATAGACTTTATATAACTGAAACTACAAGTAGTAAATCATGTTTATTTGCAGAGAGTTCTGACAGAAAATCCACTTGGAATCCCAGTTAACTGGTGTGCTAATACAATGTGCTCGTTATAGTTGTCGATTACGAAATTATCTTGCACACATAAGTTCCGGTTATTTACGTCGTGAACTGTTAGGCACACAACTGATAATTGAGGCCACTTCTTTCTGTGGAAAACTTAGTTGCGGTTAATAAGTTGATTAAAATAGTGACGAATTGGTTGCAAAACATTTATTGCTCGTAACCATGGGGAACTCATGCTAGTGGGTGACCTTGAAATGATTTGGCGCCAAAGTAGATACTACAGCTGACCTCATGTTTTATCCCACCTGCTGAATAATGAATTCCTAGAAATTTGGTTTTTGATTCATCACAATGTTACCAATACAGTACAAATAAAAAATAATGGAAATATAAAGTACAAACATGGCAAAAACGGTTGTCAACCTGCTAATTTTCAATAATCAATAAATGGTATTATGGATCTTAGGTATCATTCAACGGTGAACAGGGCCAAGACGAATATTTCGAGGTGTTCTTCGACGTGACCAAATTTACACGGGGAAACAACGATTCAAAGCAGTGTTTCGAAAAGGTGACTTTTCTCATTTTTTGGAAGTTTTTGGAGCAAATTATTTGCAGTTATTTTTACTTCTAAGTTACTAAAAATTGCCTTCAGTCGTGGATAACCATAAAAATAAAGTTGACTGATGGCTTTGAAACTGCTGTCAACTAATTTTTCCGAGGAAAACTTCTCGCGTTATCTGTACTCCATTTTTTGAATAATGTATCCTCTGATAAAGATGCTTTATAATATCGCACAAGTGAGTACTGATGTGTAAAATAGTGCCTATCGACAGGAACCAAGAGGACTCATTACCATTTCAGAGCTGTCCACTGATTAAATAGAACGCACCTGGGAACCTTCCACTGTATTCAGAATTACCTTGAACCTACTACATTGTACAATGTTTTTTCCGCACAAACTAATCACAGTTATGTTTGAACCACTTGAGTACGTAAGTAACTAAGTGTATTCAATGATGCGAAGCGTTGAAATTCGTGGAAGAGTTGTTCCACCAATGTTGCCAAAGATTTATTAACAGTTTGGTTGTTGACTAGAAAAATGCAGGCATCCTGACTGTATAAATTCAAGTTTAGACATAGGGTGTTTGCGAATTAACTCGCAAGTATTCCATCTCCCTTAGTTTTGTACACTTGTATCCGCTTCCTTTCCCAATATTTGCTTGAGCAGGTGACGATTAGATAACATGACTATCCCCTGATACACTGTCGTTGATGACGATGGAAGGCACATTTGGGCAGTCAACTATCAGATACGATTTTCTCTGTTCTGATTCTCATCAGGTTTGTTTCTGATGGTGTAGTGACTTTCTGACCACATAGCTATGATAATGACATGATTACTTTCGCAGGAATGAACTATTTCAATAGCTATGCATAGTTCGCCAGATGTATCAATAATTGACATGTGAGTTACAGAGTCCACCAAACATTTTGAACTTGGCTCGTAATGGTTAAAATAATAAGCTCAGTCTTTTTACGGTAATACAGTATGAACAAGTGGTTGATAATTTATGCCGATTATTTTGACTTCCTCGGAATAAAGACTAATTTGTTTTCCATCTTGTTTTGTGGTAAAATTAGGTGGTTTGCACGAGAAAGAAATTCTAACCTTGTAACGTTGGTTCTTGTCCGAAAATGTAACCAAGTCATTGATAAATGGATTGAGAATAATACAACGTTATGAGCAAGTTGTAATACTCTACGTTTCAACCACCTCGGGTGGCCTTCCTCAACACTCCTGAAATGCCGCTTATGACGAACAGACTAAACCGTTATCATTATCTTTGTAACTATTTCAGTTGTTGGAGCAGATTTCCGCTTCAGCAGCAAAGGTTAAACCAAACGGTCCCGCTGGAGGAATTGCAATCAAGCGCCTGTTCACTGAATCGGGGCAAGAAGTATTTGAACTGAAGCAGCTATCAAACGGGGATATTGTGTTCATATCGTACGGCGAAGGGTGGATTACACCAAAAGGTAACGATGATAGATTTTTCGTGTAAGTTTAACCTGCTATATACTCGGGTAACAATTGCAATTCGTACCATATTTGTAAGCATTTTTATGATTGTTGCTGAGTTTCTGGGAGCACAGGGGTAGGGTTGTACTGACAAATTCCAAGCGTCTAAGCTGTGAACATAAGTCCGCGATTGACTATCACCGACTGGGCAACCATAACTAGGAGGACTGACAGAAATGTTGACAGGGTAATTAGAATCGATCATTTGCTATAGCAGTGCTGTTGAATGACTTCGTTATTTCACTGTTTGGCAAAACTGCGTGTTGCTCAAGGAGCTGTTCAGGCAAGAGTCCGATCATGTGGTCACGTGAGTAGACGAATGAGTATGAAGCAACACAAAGTAGTGGAACACTAGGCAATTAAAGATGCTAAGGCGTTTATAAATCAAACAACGTCCATGATTCTAAAGCCTAAAACTGAAGAAAGTGTCCAATTTTCTTGTTACTAAGTTGGCTGTTTTATCCGCGAGACAACTGAGTATAAGGTTACGGAAGAACAAGCGAAGCGACTTGTTAACTGGTCTAGTTCTTCCCTACGTTTTTAACATAGGCTACCGTGAGGCGTATATAGACTAGAACTCAGCATAACTTACTTCCTTCAGAAATGAAACACCGTTTTCCAAAATAATTCATTATTTTTACGTTTATTTTTTGAAGGTTGCTTTCTCAGTTGTCAGTTCCTCCAAATTTTCCGCTCAAGAGATGGCAAAATGGTAACAGAAGAAATGTCTCCAGATGTACTCAAGTAAGACTGTAATATTTTTTTAAAACTGTTGTCATCGAACAGTGCTCTACATAGAGATTAAAATAGTCAACTTAGTGGTTGAGCGATAGTTTTATTATGTGTGGAAGCTTGAGGGGAAATAAAAATGATCTATTCTCCTAACAGAAGGTCTGTTTTTTCAAATACACTTGGACGTTAATGTGTGTAGAATTAAAGACTCTGAACGTCTTGAGAATATCTGTGTCAGTCATATGAATACAGCCGACTGTTTAAAAGTACAATCTGATTGAGTTTAGGGGTGATGTTAAATGCATTTGGAAGAAAATCTGTGAAAATAATGAAATGGTTGGCCCCTTTTCGTACAATTTCTTGCAGTGTGACAATAAAAAATTCGATAATAATCGATTTCGACCTTTGTTTTTTAGGCATGGTCAATTGTAAACTGGTGATTCCCATCAAAAGCTTCTGTGCCTTATTCACTCGCGAATATTGTTTCTACCACATTACTCACTAAACAATACTTTTCCAATTGTGAAGACTATAAAAGTAGTTATAAAATTAACTTATAGTGTTGAACATAGTGGACAGTGTCAACAATAAGTTTGCAAGCAATATTTTCAACCCAAAACCCAAACGTACTGGTGAATAAAAACGATAAACTAAACAAAATGAAGAGATGACAGAATATTAAAAAGTTTTTCAGAATATTTCCATGAAAGCTAAATATTTTTTTCGGAAAAATCAAATGCTTGTTGAAATGATGGGATACGTAACATGTTACTGTTTTAAGGTCAACTACCTGGAGCTGTACGGACAAAAATCTGACATTGGACGATGAACTGGAACCAATACCAATAAACGAGTCTTGGTCAGAAACGGAACTTAATGAAAATCTTCAGTATGTCGGTACTCGAGAAAGAAATTCAGAGGATGATCAGCTCTCACTGCGAAATTTCACATTACTGCAAAGCAAAGTCAGTAAATTTGTTTAAATTAAAACTGAAATCTGAACCAGTATGATGTGTTGAACCGATTAGCAAATCGAACTGCCATGACAATGAAACACTCTGAAGCAGAAGTTGAAATTACGAAATAATACTTCGCAAAAATAGTTAGACCTCCGGAAACAGGCGCTAAAGTGTGATAATTACTGAACTAGCGGGGGGTATTGATAACTGATAAAGAGCAATTGGACATCAACTAAAAAAGTTACATTTTTTGGCGGTGTCAACGCATATAATAAAACATTTTCAAGTTAGTTACCAGACGGTTTTTGTCAGCCCAAGTTTTCTTACCGTTGATACAGTACAAACTGTCCTACCGTGAGGGGAGAATTCGGTTAACTTACATGAACTATCTGTAGATTAACAGTACTAATTAACAAGACATCCGGCAATCCACTCTGATCTTACTAGACAGATATATTCTTTAAGAATGGCTGGACTGATGGTTATAATTGTTACAGCAGCAAACCATTATATAATCTACAATCAATGAAAAAAACAGAGCACATGTGTTCAAAACAAATTCATTTTCAATCAGACGATTCCAAGACCCACATTCTTGGTACACCTCAGTATTGTTGGAGAGCTTGATTGCTTACCAAAACTAGTATTGATTTCCTTATAAGACCATAATTTTTACATAAAAGTAATCTTTTGGTAGTAACGGATACCTTGGTTAGCTCAGCAGTGAGGAACAAAGGACATTGAACGACTTTTTTTCAATTGTCTGCCAAGAAACAAGGAAAGAGAGAGTAAGTGTTCAGAGTCATAACTGGAAGTTGTAGACCAGTGTTCACTGCAGTAAGCAAAAACAGGCACAAGTATTTCCTCGAGTGAAACCTAGACAATATGCAAAAATGTTCAAGAAATTCATTAAAACCTTGTTCTTTTTCATGATGCAACTATTTTGTCTTGTTAAACATTGGATTGGTGAATCAAAAAAACATCAAGTTGCACTGCGTGAAGAAGTCTGAATATTCGCTAAGCTTCGCTTAAGAGAACTCACTAACAGATTTGTACACTGTTGATTAATACACCCATGTCCAAAGGAACACGCTGAGCTCTTTGCTGTTCCGCTCGTGATTACAACCACCAAACAATCGGACCACGAATCGACCAAACCCGCCGGCACCCAAATTTGGTCAGTCAACAAACAGGGTCAAATACGACCTCGGCCGTGCTTTGGTGGTCTGACTCTTGGGCTGATACTCAAGGCTGACCAGGTGTTTGGCCTAGCTGATCGGAATTTTCAAAATCCGAGCAAACCCAACAAGAAAAAGCTGACTGGATTCCGAGTTGCACTGGTACCACAGAACGATGATGACGCATATCAGCACTGGCGTTTTGGAGTAGACGGTTTTATACACAACCAGGTGAGAAACCATTGTGACGTTTCGTTGGACCTGTCGATCTCAGAGGTAAATGGACGTCCGTGAGAATTCATTTACTCCTCAACCATACTTGAATTTCAGGTTGCCGTTCATTAACAATAAAAATAATAAGTATGACTAGTTAATTAGGTATGTTGTGTAGGGCTAGAGGTGGCTTCCACTGGATCCCCGAAATTTTTGATTGATGCGTTTCACGCTACGAACAGATTTAACGTGGAACCACATTAGCAACGATGTATTTATTTTTGGCTGACGTTTAAAACTGTTTAGGTTAACGCGCCATACACAACTCGATAGACCTTTATTCAGCCAACTTAGCTGCTAGCTCATAGATCACTTAAGACTGGCCCACCTGCGGTCTCGGCGCCCTTGATCGACTCAAGCCATCTGGTTACCCAGGTCAGTGCATCTAAGCCGATCTACCGACTCCTTGGTATGCAGTCGAAGGTCGTTTACTAACCGTCGTGGAAGCCACTGCAATCCACTTGCACCCACTCTTGTTATGAGCAAAACTCCCGGTGAGAACAATGTATCTCACGTGATCATGCATCCATACCCAAGACAGATCTGTTACGTAGGCGTACCAATTTTTCTTCCGAACATTCATATCCCAAGTTACCGGTGTTTCATAATTAGACCTCACGAATATGACTAGTATGATATAGAAGATGACTATCCATTACCACACCAATGTACTACTCCCCGCGGACGCATACAAATGTGTAGCATTTAGCCTGATACTGAGGCATTGAAAACAAGCTTGTTTGTTACACGTTTCTTTTCATAACCTGAGATCATTTGATTTTGATCAGAATTGGTCTCTGATAGACAGTTATATATATGATAATTATAGGTGAAAATAAATTCCACATTTTCTGTGAATAAGTAAATATTCACGAACTGTAGGTTATATTGTATAATTGCACGGAGTAGTTAGACTGTAGAATATTTTAAGAATGAGATGTTTATGTGTTTTGTAAGACTGACTCCTTTCTTGATGAATCTAACACAAAAATTGAAGTATTTCGGCTGGTTTTTCCGAGAACCACTTATAACTGGGTCAAAACACGTCTAAGATATCACATTGAGTACGTCTCAATTGAGAGAACAAGCTTATCGTTCCTCGTTAGATTTGAATGCAAAACAAAACTCAAAAGTATCATTTCATAACCGACTTCCGATGGGCACTTACAAACGGATACGGTGTAGTCGACCTCACCTGTTTGAACTACAGGCAGAGATAGTCTAACCAAAAGTCGAAACAGTAAGCTTACGGTCAATATTTAAAATATGTTTAACATCGTACCGTTGGTCCCACGACCACATCTAGATGACGACACTCGATGTAGTTCACGTGATTGAATTGACTGACCAACGTTGGTGTCTTGATAACACGCATGTTTCGTTTTATTTAGGGGTTATGAGACCGGTAGTCCAGTGATTAAAGGTTTTGGTTCTTCATCCAAAAGTTTTCGGTTTGTGCCTTAGATGGTCTTTTTGGTGCACGATCAGTGCGAACATTGGTGGAACCAGCTACAGTGGAGTGCCGGTCAGAGGACGAACATAAAACTCAATATGAGATGAAAATCTCCGATGTGACAATCGCTACAACTGTCAACTTCTTGTGGATTTTGCACTTAAACAATAAGATGTTATTATTTTACTTGAATGATTATGCTGCAGTGAACATACTGTTGAAAGCACTCAGTCTAAAGTAGTTATAGATCATTCTGTTCATTTGGGTTCAATCTGAAGATTCATGTTGTACAATCTCCTAGCATAACTCTTTGAATATTAATTTATTGATCAATATTATAAACAGAACGCCGGTTAATGGCTGGTCAGCCTGGTTACCCCAAGTTGAGTAACAGCCAAGTTTGTTAGTAGTATTCATTCGATATTCCAATTCACTCAATCAAAACAATCAGTTAAATGCAAAAATCTGTCGTCACTTGTTAATAGTACTATAGTGAACGCTGCAAATTTAAGTTAAAAGCCCGCACATGATGTTTCTCGTTCCCACTGTAGGGGGACGAGAGTTTGGTTCTAACCTGTTTATACGGAAATAAAACTTCAAACGAAGAAGACGGGTTACAGTCTGTCGAACGATACACCGCAGTTCATATCGCTGCCTGTACTGTACTAAGTCGTTCTTGGGACAGTTGTCAGAGATGGGGAATCAAGCAAGAACGCTGGAGCACATTTGGTCAGTGGCGCCACTCTCGGGTGCCGAATCCTGAGTGGCATCGGAAGGCATTCACTTGGCCGGTTGATCGACAGGGTGAAATAAACGACTCTTTAATTTGGCCAGTCGAAGGGTTTCTCAAACCCTTTGTTCCTCCGTTAGAACCATCTCGGGGTCACGCGGGAAGTCATCCGGGTATGTTACATGTCATCCAAAAAATACAATGTTTCACAATTGGCTAGCTTTGTGTACCGTTTTGCCTGATGCACACAGTCCTCATTTTGGCATGCCATTCTGGATAGCTTTTGTTTTTGAAACATAATTATTAATGTCTATAGTCCCTTCAGAAGAAACACACTCAAACACTAATCACAGCGAAAAAAATGCGCGCAGTTTATTCAGAATACGTTCTTTGGTAGCTCCGAAGTATCAAATAGTAAGAATTTCTCCAGTCATCTGTTAACTTTGTTACTAAATCACCATTGCAGAGGTCACACGACATTAGTCGCTATTGCAATGAGTGCCTATTCGTATTGGCAACGTGTTCGAATGAATCCACTACATAGTCTTCCTGCGCTGAATATTCTTGACAGAGACTAGTCCGTTTGAAGATGAGTTGGAACTTAGTGTGCGTACGGTACTTTGTACGAAAATAAGGATGATGCCACAAAATTGGATCACGTAGTTACACCTGTATCCTATGACTGTTTCATAACTCTGACGTATAATTCGGAAAATGATGACCATACTTGCACTGCTACACCGCTCGCAAAGAATTTCACTTTGACCCACAAGACTGAAACCAATGGATCCGAAAAGTTGAGGTTAATTTTCAGAAGTACTTAGAGAAAAATATGGTGTGGGTATGAGACAGATGAAACCATAATGAAACTACAAGAAAAGTAAAAAGCGAGTTAGGACATTGCATTTTGAGCAGATGAATAATCATGAAACTACGGTACAATATTTTTCATAGTAAACTCGCTGATTTATTCGATTGTCATGGAGATATTCCTGGAACGGTGCGTTATTTTAAAACTGCGGGTTAGATATGTTTGGTTACTTACAGACAGTAAAAAGGCTGTAAGTCACAGGATATTGCTACCACCGTACATAAGTTAACAGCATAGTGACTTATGTAAATAGAAGTAGTGTACTTCTGATCCCAATCTTATAAACACTTGATCATATAGCCATTTTGCACTCTGATCAAGGAAAGCAAAATTTTTGAAGTGACGCGGTCATAATTTGTCACAGACCTTTTCACAACATTTCTTTCTCAGTGGGCCAGCAATACTCTGGACCGGGTAATTTGGATTCGTTTCCACGGTTTCAGTTCTAGAGAGTTACTGTTCAGTTACTCTTCAGCGATAAAATGATTGATCCATCCCAAAGACTAAGATGACAAAACATCTAACTAGCCCTAAAACTAACAATGTGATGTCCAGTGTATGGAGTACTTCTGCTATTTTCCTTAGAGTTCAAACAAACTGATAAGCCAATCAATAGCAAACGTTCTTCAAAGCACACGTGATCCCATATTTATCATCACGTTTGCTTGTGCATACCTGAGTTAGTTCCAAACATAATTAGAAGCGTCAAATGCACCTTTTAAGCACGATTTTGAAGGTACTTTTAAAAATTTATTTTCACCGTAATATTATGAAGGTATTAACACATCGGACGACTGTTCTGGAAGATTTGGATAGGAATTCAGTGATCACACTCAAAGTAGAGGTGAATTTCAGACCAGCTGTTGACATTTGCAAGCTCAGTGGATGTAAGACATAAAATCAATCTAGTCCATTTTCCCCATAAAACAAAATTGTCCTCGCAACTCATGGTAACGTTCGTTGTTTGTGAATTATTCCTGAGTCTTTTAGTCTACGTCAGCCTTGCGATAGGTTTCAGGAAACCTTAGCATTTTAAACAGTACTCAGGATATCATCGGATTTGTAAACCACTGTAAACCTGTTTGTCTCCACTATTATCAGGTCTACTTTCGTCTGGAATTTCAGAACGATTAACCTCCGATTAACTTCTGTGTCTGAAAAACAAGAAGCTCCTCCTAACCCAGATATCAATGGTTGAATTTATAAATGTTGATCAGTAACTAGTTAACCTAGTTTTGATGGAAAACGTCGAGTTTCCGGAAAGTTACATCAGTATAGTGTGAATACTCTGCAATTCGACGTCTAATTCAAACTGGGCAGACAGTAGGCTTGAAGTTATAATTTGTTCACAACATATTGATCTCTGCTGATCACTCAATTAGATTAACTGAATCCTATACTAAACCGAAAGTATACTACCGCAAGTGACGCCATGTGTAAACAAATTTACATATACGGAACTGTACAATAGAATGCAAAATATTACGCCCTTTTGAAACGTCTTCTGACATCCCTGTTAACTTAGATGAGACCCAACTGTGAAAAGTCAGGGCTTCGGCTGGATTCCTGGATTCCTATTAACGACTGTTTACTGACACCAGATCACTAGCGTTTCATTTGGTCGATGAAAGAAATGCCTGAAAAAATATGTCTATAAACTTTTCAAAAGTCTGGCGTTGAGTCCTATGTACATAAACTTTGGCAAGGCGCGATAATAACATAAGTACCAGAAATGCCAAACTCACCTTATATCTGCTACAAATACGGCAACTATAAAAATGATGAGTTGATTTCTACAACTCAGTAAGTGGCAACGCGTCCCCCAATGCAAAAACAAACCAAATGTATGTAGTGGCTAGCCGTAACACCGCTTAGAAAGCAAGTCGGATTATACGGTCGAAAAACGCAAAAATAAGGTCGTTTACGCTGTTGATTTAACAAAATTCCTCCTAGTATGGATGCTTCTTCATTGACGCACAATCTTGAAACTTGGGGATCTGGCCAAATTATTGAAATCTGTGAATTGGAAAACATGTTTTTGGCTTTGATACGAAAGCTGTTTAGACACTTGTGCATAACCTTGCCTTTGCATCACATTCTTTGAATATGACAATGTATCTCTGCCTTAAAAATTCACCTCACGGGACAAGTAAGAGCTCAGGTACAGGTGCGCGTGAGTGACAGTCAAAACATACATCAACGGTATATGGGATACGTTTGTTGGCTCCTGGAGATCAATCACCCAGCGGATCCTTTGCAAACCTTCATGGTTGTTTCGTCTACTGAATAACACTGGTTGGTGTACAGGAGCAGCAATCCTGAAAAGGAAGTTGACCAACCTTAGGTGCTCAGAAAGACTCACTTGATAGTTTGGCTATAACGTTTTCACAGCAATCATGATTGATTGATGACTGGTGTATCAGTGCTTCATTTGTATTTTCATATTTTCCTGAGGCTTATATTCCTTTGTGTACTACCTACGGTACGTACAGACTAGTGATAAGATTTGCGTCCGGACATTAATACCGTGCACTAACAATTATGAGTGCTTCAACGTTCGAGCATATCAATTTTGAATATTCGAATGCTTTTTGAATGTGTTTATCGTTTAAAATTCTCCTCAACATTTCTAATGAGCAGGTTTCCCGAAGAGACTGAGAGTTTTACGAAACGGAGATGCGAATACAACACACGCAGTCTATGTAACCGGGCCCAATGTGACAAACGTTAGTTAGATCAGTATAACATCATTCTGTATTTTGACAAACAATGTTATCAAAGGTTTAATTTTGAAATATAACCTACAGTACCGATTAACGAGCTTTGTTGAGATCAATGTCAGTGAATATGCGAGGGACAACGTAACAATCAATAAATTGTTGAGAAGGTAAAACGTAACAAGTAAATGAATTATTTAGGCAAGCTCAAGACAAAAAGTTCATAGAATAATTGCACTGATTAAAACGATCAATAACATGCCCACTTAAAGATTAGAGAGGATTAAATTATTATGTACAACACGACTAAAATTTATGGGGATTACTCCAGTCGGTTTTCTTGCCCTAGTTCTTGTCACACCACCCGAAGAGACCTGAATAGTTCCCTCTATTCCATTATCAGAGAGCAGCTTGTGACCACGTTGATGACGTTCGGTAACAGATCTGTGGAGCCTAAATAAAATAACCCACACAATCTACAAAAGTTCAAACGGTTGTTTTCGACCTGGGTTTTAAAAAACGAACTGAGAAAAAGAAAACTGTCCCTACTATAACTATTCCCTTCAACTGGATGAGTTGAACAGGCCGAAAGGTGGTTACTGTGGAAACAAGATGGGCCGGATATTCAGCAGAGGCCGAAAACTGATCGCTTTATTTTTTGTGAACCACTCTATGTGTGTATGGTGTAACTGGAAATGTTCAACTAAGACGAGCGGGTTGAATATGATGAAGTAGGCCTTCTTAATCTGCGCCGTCAGTGGCTTTCACGACACTTACACGGCAACGATCAGCAATGATGTGTGGCGGGCTTCTAGTTGTACGTACAGTACATTTTGCTCCACAACATCATTCAAGTAAATGCCGAGTAACCGAATTGGGAAGGAGATGTAGGTTCTCCTCAATAGACTAAACTACGACGTTGATGCGTTTTCAGTTATATACCCAAAAGTAGCCGGAAACAATATAACTGCACATTTCTACATATAATTTTCTGAGCCATGACATTCTTTGTCCCATTTATACGGAGAGAAATAGGGTTTTGAATAAATGATTAGTTATAGTTGGGCGGTAATTTCTTTCTATTGTTAATGGTAAAAAAATAATGAAAACGACCTTTCTCTAACGCTGTGTAGAAAGGTTAAAATTACTCCCTTAGGTCGCTTGGAAGTTCGGCAATGTGGGCTCTGCATGCCAAATAGCAAGTCAAAGGTTGTCAGTACGTTATGGATACAGACGACAGGACATTTGCAAGATATTGAGGGTCGGCGTTCTATGTGCTTGAATTGACTGGCCTTAGTAGATGGTTAGCAAGTGAAGTGAGGAACATCGCGGATAACCTGTTTGTGTTTGGTTTTATTCATCAGTCCAACGCAAAAAGCGAACAGGTTTTGCTATAAGTGTGTTTGACATTTGTTGGATGTGAATGGGTAGATAATCAGCACACCATTTCCCCCCAGGAACAACCAGAAGTTTCAGGTTTAAAAAATTGTGATGGTTACAACGCCAACTTAATGTACGTACTGCTAAAAACAAGACGTACATAAATTTTCTTCAGAAAACTGCATCACTTCAAGTAGCTGAAATAGACCAGACTATCGTGCTATTGGGCACCGTTAAAGCAAAGCAATGCATGTCTTGGCCAAGCTCGAAGGATTTATAAAGGCCCGTCCCATCATATGGATTGGTCATGCGCTGAATCTTAAGTCAGTCACACATTACACACATGCATCAATCGTAAAGATAAAAATCTTCATTTGCGTGGACGGGACTAATCAACAGCAACAAACACAAACTTATTCTGACTGCTACATTAGTCTAACCATCCTACACCGGTCGCGAGATTTGATTAGTCATCTTAGGCGTAACTGGAAGGAACTTACACTTGATCTCTGTTTCCTTGTCTACGTGATTCCGATTATTGCACCCATGGCGAATGATACCCGTGGTGACTGAAACGTAGAGTAGTAAATTTGATTACAACGCCCCCATACTCTCACTTCGTTGGTAGAAGCCTGTGAAACACGTCTCTCGCACTGTTCGTCTTCAATCCAACAACATCTGATGCATATATTTTTCAATCAGGTCAGCTGTTTCCCTGTTTCATCAGGAACTCGGTGCAACAGCGGAAAAGAAGCAACCACTGTTCATTTCATGTCTATAGCAGTGTATTTCCCAAATGGTTTACTGATGGTTGAAGCCAACTCAGAATGTTTGTGTGCCGATGAGAAGTTACGTCAAGTATCATGAATAACAGTCACCAAAAGAGTGCGTTTGTCTGGGTAGAGGTCGCTAAGTAAAAATGTTTCACTTCCTTCTAAGTACCTTGTGAGGATTGGCTTTACGACAACAATTAGCGGTTACGACCTAAAATTAGTCCAAAAGATTTCAATGATTACAGGGAAGCCTGTGATTTAACAGACTCAGCAATAAACTGAAATAAAGCTTAACAGGTTTACAATTTCGGTGACATGTTTTGGAAATCCGCACTGCGGGACATCTACTACGTCTTCCTCCGAAACAATAGACTGACCATAGTCTTACAAAAAAAATAGATTTTACCGAGCTTTTCAGTTTGATATGATGATTTAATCTAGACAACTTTGAAGACAGTGGAATCAAGATGGAAAAACTCTCATTTTCGTCCCGATAGGAAAGTGGTACACAACACACATAGGTTGTTACATGGATAGACGTATTGTGCGCTGTCAACTTTTAATCAAACAAATGAGCGATGAGCTGCAAGTAAATGGGAGTGTTGTTGATTTTGCCATTCTGTTAACCTCTTAACATGCGTCCTTATCTTGATACTGGGTTTTAAATGACACGATTGACGATATAATAATCAAAATCCCACATGAGCTCGTTAAATCGCACTGCTTTTATTCTATTTACTAGCTTCAAAAAGTACATCAACCCTCTGGCAAACATAATCAGGACAGATCAGTGAAACAGCAAAAATGTATAGAAGATGAGAAATCGAGCAAACAAAGAGATCCAAAACTTCATTGTACTGGAACCACAGTGTCCGATTTCGAGTTCAATGTGGTAAGAATGTTAATTTATGGGACACATGTGACACAAAAAGGTATTTGCATAGCTTGATATATGGACCAAACATAATGTGGTCCAAAATACAATGTATTTTACTGTATCTATCACAGAAAAATCAAGCGTGACGGCTGGTCAGTATTTACCACAAGCCCAATAATGCGATGCAAGATGTTTATAAATTGTTCGGATGGATCAGGAGCGTAAAACTACATAAACCTCAGGGAAGAGTTATTGCGTGGCATAACAAAAGAAACCACCCTTACAAAATTATTGTGTGCTGAACGCTAAGTCGACTTAGTACTCTTATTAACTAACTTGTGTTGCATTCCATCTTATTAGTTAATCACAAACGTAATGTCAACTGTCCCCTGAAATACAAACAGTGCAGAGACAGTCGGGATCAGTGTAGATAAAACAATCCTACGATATGAGAAAATAGAACGAAACAAGAGCCAAAAAGTTAGTAGGCCGTAACCACAACCTTCATACTCAAGCAGCATAATGATATACGGTCTTCTAGTACAGTGACCCCTGATTTCAACGAAAGCCCTCTCTTTACTATTTTACGGATTACGTAGACTGACAGGTTCTAAGAAACACTAGAGTGACTGCGGAGTATTCTTTTGTTTGCATGGGAGTAAGACAACATGTTTAACTCAACATTTTCAAATACACCCTCATACTTTGGACATGATTCTTCAATGGTTAACCCAACAGTTAGCCAAGCAGACGGACGTGTACCCATTGACTAACCGAGGCCGATAGTTGCCAAGCCACATTGTGGAGACAGATGCAGATAAGGAGTTTCAAGGCAAGGTGCTTTCTTGTAATCCCACAAGTGTCAGAACCATAACCGAACCTGAGCTCAACAAGCACTGACCACAACTCATGTAACCAAGTAGGGGAACATAGCAGATATTCAGCAGTTATAACGACGGTGAAACATTTCTTCAGATATCCACCTATGTGTTACATTTATCGAGCCTCCATGACTGATACTTTGGCCACATGTATATCATACAAAATTTTTGGGTGAAGGTTCACGGTGATTTACAACGGAAAAGCAAAGATAAACGTCGACTTTCACTTCTGGGCATACTGTATTGATGATTTCGGGAAAACAAGCAAAATCACTGTAATTAATATCTCTTTCCTCCCATGTGAAGTTTCTGGATCGATGCAGCGCGACGCTTCGATTAACTTCCGCAGCTCGACGGCTCTTTGATGAGGAAGGCACAGAACATTTTTCTTTAGAAAAGTTACCTCGTGACACACTGGTACACGTATCAACTGGAGGGCCTTTTGTGAATGTCTGGCAAGCAAAACAAGAGCAGAAATTACGAGCGTTTTTTGCCTCCGTGAAACCAATTGTGGACAAAGCTGACAATTACGTCCGCTTACTGCAAAACATGGAACAAGGTGAGAAATCGTAGTCTGATGTGTAGTGAAATAGTGACTTGACGAATAGGGTTTGAAGTCGACCAACTGGAAAAACAGGACTTCTCCGAAACAAACCATTAGTAAGCCAAACTATCACGCCTGTAACGAAACAGCAACTTCTCCAAAAGGCCTTTTTGAAAGTGTTGGTTCTGAAATGTTTTCCACATCCTTTATGTATTCCTTAGCCAAATTTAATACCTTGCAACTCTAGCCATTGTTGGTAACTAGCTGAATAAGACAACATTTGGTTTGATTTCACTAAGTGAACATGAACTAACTGTTGCATATGATAAATCGGGCAGTCTGAATTCCACGATTGGATAATCTTCAACTCCTTCTTGTCGCTATTTTGACCAAATCTATTCAATAGGGATCAGTGAACTCAAAGGTTGACTGCGTTAAGCTGACTGCTTGTACTTGTTTTGGTGAAAGTTCAACTCGATTTCGTGCGTCATTAATGGCACAGATGACTGAATTGATTCGATATTTGCCTCCATCAACAGTTTTATGTTTTACTCATAAACCACATGGCACAGTCCATGGTTTCAGAACGGTTTGAGATATGTGTGCATAAGCAGAAGGTCCTAGTGATCACCAGCAGAACAGTGGACATCTTTCCAGTCAGTGTAGGGCTAGTCAACACTACTAGTTACCTGTGGACAAATGCCCAAATGACCGATCGATATCGGCCTATAGGGAGAGGGAGAGAAACAGATAGTAAAGTACACCCAGAATACTGTCTACAACGTGGGTGACCTTGAACTGACAGTTGTTTACCTCATGGTCGGATCAAATTATTAAACACTTCGGGGATAGGAATTTATCGCGGTGTTAAAGTTTCCCAAATGTTCTTTCTTAAAACAACAAAGCACTGTGACCGTTTTCATGCTTGCTTATGGCCAAAATATGGGTAAACCTGGACGGTACTCGAGCGAAGCTACTATTTTTAAATACTAAAATGACATGTTTCTTCAAGAGACGATTAGTCTTTCGAGCACTGCTGGACACCTGGTGAATCAGAACAATATCCTGTTTCATAATAATCTGCTCAGATCAGCAGACAAAGTTCAGTTCAGGGTTGTGTAATTGAATATTTTCATGCATAACATGCGATTTGTGAATTGACACTCCATCTCAACTGTCTTAAACAAATGGGTAGAGCCGACGAAAAAGTTGGTCCTGAAATGCTGGTTTTACAAATTATTCTTTTCATTAAAACCTTACAACTGCGGCTCTGTTTTGCACCGTGATAAATAAATACGGAGTGCGTTTAAGCTTAAACGTATACTGCCTTGATGACAACAAATTTGTACTGTTGATTTTCACCATTCTAAAAGGAACTCTGCTAGCCAAAGTTGTCTACAAAATTTCTGCTCCTTTATAATCAAGACGTTACTGTCAGTTTGCAGAGTACCAACTTTGAGTAATCGGTATATTATGACCGTACTACATTGTTAAGAATGAATCAACTGTAGGTCACTGCAACAAATTTATGACTGTTATAATAATAGCTAATTGGACCGACACGTAATGATTCACAAGTAACTCACACACTGGATGCTTTCTTTTCCGCTCATCTTTCAACCTGCGTCGCTACAGAATGGGTTCTCACCGTAGTGCCCAGATTGGTCGAAGGTGCAACTATTAAACTTCAAAAAGCAGCTCCTGGAATCCTGATTAACAGTGAAGCCAAACTGATTCAAGAAAACTATTCCGATCCAAAGGACAACAGTGAGGCGATCAAACAGTATGTTCTGTTAACATTGAAATAAGGTATGGAATTCATGTTGCTTTGATTATCTTATAGCCCTTTAGAATCGATTTATAAAGTAAGTCTCAGAAGGTACCCAGATTGCCTTGCTACTAAAATGTCCGACCCAAAGTCTAAGTATTTCATTTATTCACTGACTGGAATTTAGGTCTCGTAATCATGATTACTTTTTTTCCTGCAGGTCACATGATTACATAGAAAGCAAATTTATCAAAAATGATGTTATTCCAGAAAATTGTCTGGATTTGAACGTCTTTTGTATAAATGTTCAAAAGTGACTAGCCGGAACAGAGGAAAAGGTTTTTAGAAATCAAAGTATTTGTCTGTCTCCCGCGTGTCCTTCACTGGACATATGATTAAAGATAATCAGTGGAATGTATCCACTGTTTGATTACGGTAACGCCGAATGTTTCGGAAGTCTCCATCATTTCAACGGATAGAGGACGCACATGTGATTAAAAACACACGCCCACTGAGATGTAAACAATTATTTGAAGGTTGCTGAAAATTCAAATATTTGTGATAAATCAAAATTACTTTGTTACCTAGTAGCACAGGGATCATACCATAAAGTGGACTGCAGTAGCGTAAAGTAAAACAATGAATTCAGTTTCACCTACTTTATAACGGGGATTTGTCATTTAATCACATGTTGAGTATTGCTTGACAGTAGTCTATTTACTGATGGAAAGTCATTCTGACTTACACATGACTGTTTGAGACATATGCTAGAATGAACTCACCTTCTGATATTTGCATGCGACAATATTTCGTCGCATACAGACTAAGGGTATTCAACCGAATAATTTATCAGTTTCGTAAATCTTCGAGTGTTTTAAGGGACAGCAGAGCAATGAAATCAAAAGATGACTTGCCCAAGTCTGAATAGAAAGAAAAACTAGACACATTTTGACTGTAAACACCGTTAGCAGATTTTTAGACATTGGTTGTTTGTGCGTGATCGTCCAAATCACCTTAAGGAATAAGTCCAAAAGTGACTGTCACCCATGAAGTTCATCAATTAATAAAACCAGAGAGACATGTCGTAGAAAACAGGATGACGGACGATATTCTTCCTTAAGAAGGGAACAGTGACGATTGATTAGCCTGACGAATAAAGTCGCTGGTGGCACGATTCAAGGCAGGACTCTACAATCTACGGCCGCTTTTTCCGGGAATCGTTTACTGAAAGTCAGTTGAGTACATAATTTCAACAACAGAAGAATCAATGTTTGTAACAGATTAATCCAACTGTGTAATTCTGTGTGTTAAGATTTTTTACCATTCGTTTCATTTTTTGGTTTAATTCCTACTAAGATTTGACTGTTTAAAAAATATCATTTTTGGTGAGACTCGATAAATTGACGGGAGTTTTCGTGTGGGATAGAGTAGTTAGTAAAGCTGAGACTTGGCAACTTTTATTTTTTGCATCAAGTTAATTTGTCTCTCTGAGTTTAAAGCTTTCGTTATCTCGCAATTAACTGAGTGTAAAAAATATTTTCCTGTTAGTATAAATGAGATATGCCAAAAATATAGCGTTCAAATATTTGTGTGACAGAGAGTAGCCGGCTTCTTGCACCTACCATCAAACGTTAGTGAAACAGTAAATTTTAACCTGAAATGTAAATTGAAGATCAAAGAAACAGAAGCTGACAAGTTTCGCAAGCGGGAGTAGTGAACGTTCTATCAT
>LUCH01001201.1:0-79118 GCA_013368495.1 Paragonimus heterotremus | reverse complement strand
GCTACGGTCACAGTTGGCACGGTAAAAGATTGTGGCAGGCTGGGGGTGCACTTCCTGTTCTGGACCATTCCTGCAACGATACATACGAGTATGCGCCGATAAGTCAGCATTCGACTTGCAAATCTGGTCACATTCTGAACAGGTGTACTCCGCTCGCCTATCCTGTGTACTGGTAGTTGCCTGCACGGAGGTGCCGGCGGTAATTTCATTGTCTTGATCGATTATAACCAGTACGATTAAAACCAGGTAGAGTGGTTGGCCCTATCTGGAGTTGCTGAACTCTTATCCAGTCAAGGTTTGCACCGAGACCACCCAATCGGCATTACGAGGAGGTGGTTCAGTGCGCCGACTATGACGAGATGGAAAACTTCTGCTCTTGATGAAGTGGACTTTTTAGCGGAGGGTGATTTACTTTGGAACTGTGTTCGTGAATTTTACTAAATTGTCTCAGTAAGCTAAATAGTGGCCGGAAATATTAAACTTCCTTTTCATTCAGCTTCACCATCTATAGTGTTTTATTGACCTATTCTGCTGCATTGAGGTGGTGGTCAGGTTTGTGCACTGAATCCATCCGTGTGATTATACTGACTGGCCCTTCGGTCCTTCCTAACACAATAATGTCAGACAGACTAAAAGAGAACATTCGAGAGAAAAGCAGTCACCTTCTTTGGTGTTCTACGTTGCACTGCTGCCTGTTTAGGAATGCGTAACTAGTGAGATACGACCTTACTGGCATAAAGTAAGACCGTCCCTAAAGTCGTGTAGCTGTCATTCTGTTATTAAGAAGGAAAGGTCTCGGAATGAGTAACGTAAAACACGCAACACTCAAATCGCCCAGAGTATGTTGTGGACCGCCGACTTGATATTTAATACAGTAAAATAAAACAGATATTATTAAAAAGGCTTAATGTGGTTTTGAGCACATCCACCTTACATAACAGTGATTCGCATCGGTCACTTCTGCCATAATCACCACGTCATGAAACTAGGTAAACCTTTGAATGTTGAGCTAATTAGGCTGTTGAGTTAGACTCAGCACTTTAGTCAGTCCGTAAACACATACCATTCGTGCACATGCTCTAACAAGCAATAGACCAAATGCTACCAAGAACGCCCGCTACGATGCCCCTTTCGATCTCCTGAGACAAAAAAGTACTCGGACCTCACTGTGTTTGCTGGTGATATGAAAACATAGGTTGGCAGTAATACCCCCCAGAGAAGGTGATTGGTTATGTTTGGTATCAGGGAGCAACGCATCGCCAGTGGCGATCGGCCGTTACAATTAGGCACATATTACGGATTCCATATATCGAGTAACGCATATCAGCACGAACTACGTTGATGCGTCATGTGCAGACTATTCTGTGCAACTCGTCGGTTGACGCAAAATGACCATATCTTCGTCAGTTACCGGTGATGCCACTTCATTAAAGATTGCGTTAACTTTGTAGTGACCACCTTGACTCAGACCATGCCGTTGTTCGTGTCCGCGTCGTTTTATCGTTTATTCACATGGTACTCAGCTGGAAATTAAGCAACGAAGATACCCAAAGCGTTTGTCAAACAGAACTGACAGTCAAACTGTCCAGGTCACAATCGTGAGATGACCCAAATAAGCACTGGGGCCAAATCTCAACAGTTGTGCGAACAGTTTATAAACTGATTTGTCCGAAAGAATCACTAAAGGTATGATAGAGGTGGATTTCCTCTGTAACATTAGGACTTAGGTACATACGTCGATTCTGATTCTGAATGAACAAAGGCTACCGTGAACTGAAACGCAAACCTGCGAAGAATGTGCTAAACGACAGTGAGGCCCACTTTTTCCAACAGGATACAGATTGAGGGTATGCGGTTTTATCAGGGAGCAACCGGTGACTGTCTTCCATGATTCAGTTGTACTGGTCGTCGGCAATGTTAGTAACACAGTATATGAGAAGATGGTTCACAGATTTATAACTTGTTGTGGCAACCAAGCAAGTGGGTTTGACACTTTGAGGAACAGTCCAGATCATTCAGCTGTGGATGGTAGACATTATACGACCAGTTTTGACATTCCAAAGGACCTTCCGTCGGAAACCGAAGTGACCATAGATATTAGGGTATTGAAGCGTAACGAAGTTCCAAGTCCGGGTCTCCCTCCTCCGGCATATACCAGGGATATTGGCAAGAAATTGTTATTCGAACTAAGCGCACTACGCCGTTTCATATAAAATCAGCCGTTTTATTGTATTCATACAGTTTGTTTTGTTCATAACGCCAGTTAATCGAGTACCCTAACATAATAGTATTTCCAAACGACAGACCTTATCGCATCAGTGGACCTTGATAACTTAAAGCCACTAACACTAAAACCACTAATGGTCTACAGGCTACAACTTTCTATTCCCACTGAAAATTTAACGTGCAATCTTTACTAAACATGTATTTTTGTCTTTTCCATTTCTTAGTATATATATATGTATATAGTGAGCGTTCTGCTTGTTGCTAACTCCAATAAAGTCTTCTACACCCTAACAAATGATGTATAACAATTTAGCCAGTAAAGTTTTTAGATTTTACACACTTAAGCTCATAACAACGTTTGGTAGTTGATAATCACAGTCTTTCTGTTAGTATAAGGTGTCATGAACAGGCGCATGGAAATTTACGTTTGACACGAAGCTTTTTGGTAGGTCTGAAAATACCACCGGGAATTTCTGCAAGAAAGGAAAGCAAGAATCTTGACAATGTAGTTATTTCACTAAAGTTTTCCGTGAAGATATGCTGTACTCTACATTGCGTTGAAGGTTTCTTTGTTCTATCTTTGATTCTTGTGATCACTACATATATACATATGTGGTATCTTAAACTTTGTACATTTATAAAATTTGAATTTCAGTAGCATTGGTTGCGGGGAATACGTTTTGTCGTTTGAGCTATCCGACGGTGCGAACACAACCAGTTTGGCCGGTTCCATAGTGGCGATGAGTCGACCTGTAACAGCACGATTTG
The DNA here is from genome assembly GCA_013368495.1 of Paragonimus heterotremus. Classification (NCBI taxonomy): domain Eukaryota; kingdom Metazoa; phylum Platyhelminthes; class Trematoda; order Plagiorchiida; family Troglotrematidae; genus Paragonimus; species Paragonimus heterotremus. The sequence continues at coordinate 76,124 of LUCH01001201.1, read as the reverse complement.
GACGAGCAACCCAGATGTTTCAGTACGACCTTCAATCCAAACTGATCTACGCTTTGGCAACTAACTTATTGGATCAAAGTAAATGCTTGAAAGAACTAAGCATATTAGCCGGTGTAACTCGGTTGTCACTTTCAAAGTCTTGTAATTGAATTTACTGATAAAATAAATTATAGACAAAAACAAACGAGAAGGTAAGTAAGTTGGGCAGGGTTTGAGAACAGTCTGTCTAAGTCATCACTATACTCACTCTTGTCACCGAACCTATCATCTTATCAAATGTGCCTAACGTTACAATATAACCATCTACCCCATCAAATAATACTTGTCGCTCAATCACTTTCCCATTTTTTTTCTCAACACCATAACTAAAGAGGGTATGAACTGGTATTTCGTACACTGTCTGTTGAAAGATTTTTACTGTCAACCTAACCAGCAGGATGTCTTTATTTCCACAACTTATTATAAATAACTACAATGAGACCGCAAATAATGGCCCCAAAAACAACAAGCATAAAAGTTCACCGGTCGAAATGAGTATATCACTTATGCCTGACTTAGTTAGAAAAGGATAGGTAGAAACTAAATTTTTCGGTCAAGAAAGATTCCTTCGTCAAGTTGCCTCTTATATGAAGGTCACCTGCTGCATACATACTGAAGGTAACAAATAAATAAACAAGCAGAACACAGGTATAGAAATTAAGCGACCAGTCATCTGAGGTTGAGATATGGCCGACTGAATTGGGTTTTGTACACTTAATGCATCAAAGGTGTTATTTTCCGTGAGTGATGAGAAGGATATGATTGCTCTTAATACTGTTGAAAGGGCTACACAAATTTCCATTGAAAACACAACACAAAATGGACATCAACGCGTTAACTTCAAATCGGGTTGAATATGATGATCACGACGAAGATAAGTATACAATGATTAATTTCAAAATTTTCTGCACATCACCCAACTAAGAAAACCACATCTCCAAGCTGTATTGAAATTGGTCGCCATTTGATTCTATAAGCCCGTACAGTTTTTCACTTCCGTGGTCATGATCCGACCCTCTGCTCCATACGTAACGTTACATGACTGGTTCTAACGAAGTGACAATTTCTATATGAAAAACCTACTCCGCTTTTAGACAACTAGGTGTCTGGTTGTTAGACACCCTAAATTCCATGTCAAACATGAGGTCATTGGTCCTCATCAAGGTAGTCCATTCTACAGTTTGATGTGAACGTCAGAAGAACTAGATTACGCAGATTAATTGAGTTCGGTTTCTGATGATTTGCCCGGATGAACACAAACTCACCAATAATGACTGATGTGTTTTGCACATCTTCTTTAACTACCTCGAGAGAGTGACAATCAATCACACAATTATCAAGGCTTTTTTATTTATGAAGTGCACTTCAAAAAACAGAGGTGTATAATACCGTCAATTCATTCTTTCGAAATGCAGGTTGTAACCCCAACCTCATCAAATATTAAATACTCTAACATTCCTGCTTTCCAGAATTGTTGCCCTAGAGGTTGCTTCTTGGATCTGACATAGTGTGGGACAAGTAACGGTTTTGGATTTGAGAAAGTTACATTATTATATAGTGAAACAAGGATGGAATCGTAAGGTGAAACCACTGATCCGTATGCAAAGGTGACCTAAATTATGGCATGCCGCTGGAGGTCAAGGGTTGTTGTGGAGCTGATTTATGAACAACTCGATTGCAGGATTATTACTATTCCTGACTAGGGTCATAAAATGTATGTAGACGTGAAGGCGCTTATAGTAGCAAAATACGATTATAACACAAGTTGCGTACACTTTTAACTGATGGTGTACAACAGTTTGCAACTCACTTGGTGGTAGATTTGTGATAAATCATAGGTCAGAATGTAACTTGATTGATTCTGCGGAATCCTGATGACGTGATTGATACACCCAGTTAGTTAACCAGAAATTCTGATTCAGTCTGGATGACATGCTTCGTTTATGTTATTTGTTAAACTTACGTTTTCGGTAGAACATCAGTGGCAACGAAAACTGGGTCGTCCGATATCAGTTAACTTAAACAGACAGTTCGATTGCAATCTTTTACCCACAAATGTGTAATTTTCATCGCGCATGGTTTAGACTGGCCTAAACCCGATATGCTACTGTACAGCAGTTTATCGTAGAGTTGAATGAAATGACACTATACGAGACATAAAGGACGTTAAAATTCAGCAGTCTGTAGGCATAGGCCAAGACCGGTGGATAAAGACGCCCTATAATTGGTCAGTTGTAAATGCACAGTCTGGTCTGAAGGGAAAGTAACAAGCTGCTGTTATGTTTGGAACAGTTGTATCAAGTAGATGAGCCGCCCAGATGTGGAATCGTCCAAGATTTACACTGAGATTGCGGATGTCAGCTTTACTCTTACATCGTTGGAATAAGAAGTGAAAGTGGCGAAAAATAATGAAATACACCCACGACGGTTAGAGGTAACAGATTTGAAAATTGAACAGAGTGGATTCTAAATGGTACTTTTGAAACTAACACATCACACTTGAAATGTTTGATTATAAAGAAATAGATAAGAAAGGCTAGAGTTGTGAACCAAGAACCCCGGTGGCACAAGGACTGTTTATTAAAAAAAATTGACACAAGTGACATACGCCTCAACAACAACAACTCGGATACGCACTCACATATGTACATAAACAGTATACCCAGACCACCACTGTTGCTGATGATAAGTTCAAATATGGAAAATATTATTTTTGGTCAGAGTGTGTTTCAGTGTTTCACGTAATTTTCCAAGCCATCACAAAACCTAACTACGTGCTTTCATTTGGTTGCTCACGCGTAGTATAATGTGACCATTAATTATCTACGCCTTGTCATGTTTCAATGGGGATGCAATTTCTGAAGAACAAGTCATATAGGTTGTGCATGAACTATCTAAAAACTCTTTCGAATTAATCGGTCTTGATGTTTATCGTTTTGTAAGATAATACTAGGGTATACTGGTTTCGTGACCTGTTGAATGTTGTTCAAAAAGACAACAAATCAAGTAATTACAGCTAATTTTACTGCAATATTTATGACACGCATTCACGCATCATTCGCAGTCTCTTAGGAGAAGCGTGCCCATTCGGTCCACTATGAAAATACTGCAGCGTTAAGCTAAATAGTTTACAGTGTGACCTTCGAAGAAATGTGTCCAAATGATTTAAAGGAAAAAAAACAAAAGTTTAAGCAGTTAGAAAACGAAATAAGCGAACGAACATATAAGTGAGTCCGCACTTGTTTTTACTACGGCAAAACAAACAGAAACACAAATAGACATACTCGACTTTAACAGAGGATCCTATTAGTTTGTTATCCCGGACTTGCTTATTTTTAAAACTTCAGTCTCTTTGAAATGCCTGCCGTCACAGAGATTGAAAGTAATGAAGAAAAGTACGTTAGTCGGATGTTTGTATTTAGAAATAAGATGATGATGATGATACAGGTGGTTTTTCGAAAAACTATTTGAAGAAACATTTCTTGAATCACAAGATGGCGTGGGGTGCGTGTAAACATGAAGAGATGGTGTTGACGGATGATGATTTACGGTTAAGAGCGTAAGTATCTGTTGTATTGGGCAGTCCTACGGGATTTGTAGTTAGCCTGCAAACATTTACTTTTCATGGTAAGCAACAAACTCAATAAGACGTAACAAAACAACTGTACTGAACACCTTCACGTAACGTCACACTGACGGTGTTACCTAGCCCCTTGGCAAAAAGTTCACATGAGCGGATCGTCGAGACAAAGCAAAACATAGTTCCAAGCGCATTTATAATACAGATAAGTACTTTAGAAGGAAACCTTGGGTTTCATAAATATCCTTTCTAAACTTGTACACTTCTACTTCTACTTGAACAGACATCAATTATGTTATTTTTTGTGATCTCTTTTAGAAATCACGGCGGCCAACATAAGCAACATTTGCACGCACTCCGCCTTTTCAACGTCAATTGAGCAGCCCGTGAGTGAACTACCTAATGTACAGTTTCATGAATCCATCGCGTTTTTGATAAAGTTTGATATTACCTGCAATATACTATTATAGCTCGATGTTCTTGTGTTGGAGACAAACAAAAGATGTCGAACATAATGGAAAGCAGAGCTTGAAGCCATTTTCCTGCATCTTATCAGTATTTTGCGCAATATTTGTGTGCTACTAACAACCAGTGATCGTTCTGCAACCAACCAAGTATGTTTGGTCTTCCCGTCCTACTGTTAATCAGCACGGCAGATCTAAATTCAAGTTTTTACACAGAATACATTAGACCATAATAAGTGTACATAACAATATTCCCTCAGTAGAAAACTTACATGGCATACTTTTAAATTTGGTTCCACTTATAGTGGACGCAAATTTAATTTCACCAATTATTATCGTCGTTGTAAACATTGATTCGCATGTGATTTTGGTAACTTTAAAAAATGGAGTGGAATTGCGGTCAGTTCGTTGACAACGGGCTGCATACCGTTATCATTCCCATAAGCAAAGCACTATAACTAGTGCTCCGCAAACATAACCGAATGGTCGTCTTTTTATTGCATCGATAACGTGGTACTAGGTGTTGGAACAGGAGTGTAATTCACTTTACTAGCGACTAAGGATGTGACAACAAGTGGCTGTCATTCTATCTCTTCTACTGGATGTAATTTACAATTGAGCAGAGAAACTGGGAGACATATTTCTCAGAGGATAAAGTCACATGAAAAGTCTAAAAAGGCAGTAGAAATGGACAAGGTTTGACCAGAGTTATACGCAACATTTTCACAATAAAAAACCACACTATAGCGCGCTGTTTTCATGTAGCTTTTTGAATAGTCACCGAATGTAATAATATGTGCGTTTTCGTAAACATCCAAACCCTAAATCTCAGGTTCACGCGTATACTACAGACTGAAAAACTGATCACTGTACATAACTTAGTTATAAGTCTCTCTATATGTGTACTTACTTCGGACAAATGCATATTGTTTATGTTAAAGGGCTTTCGAATTTCAATGGTTACGACAACAGACATGGGAAGACGCTCACAACTGAGTGGAAAACATCCACTGAATGGTGCTGCCGTTTGTGTTGCATGTTCTCGTCAACTTTTGGGCAGATTCAAATTAACTCCTGTGCATTCCGGTGATAGTTTTGTGTGCGCCTTTGCCAACGGTAAGTGGTTGAAATGGTGAACAGCATTACTAGTTGCACGTAGTTCCCCTAGTCTCAAACCTTCACATACCTTATTTTGAAAGATATCAACTGACTAATGTTCCAATGCCCATGGAGCTCATGACTTCCGTATGTCACCAGTCTAAGAGGCTATGGACCGCAACTTTTCTACTTCTCGAACAAACGTAACGAGTCTGACAAATTCAACACGTCCAATAATATATTTACCAAGGCGTTCTAATGATACACGGTTCTCTATCGAAATGACGTGGTGACTCAGGAGTATAATGGCGTATGCGAACGCAGACACGCAACAAGACACTCATAACAAGCATAACGTGTGAGACTGTGTCACTTGAAAGGTTGCATCGTAAGCTATAGCATGACACGAACTAGAATCAGAAAACCATTAAGATTAATCATTTGGGCACAACCCGTCAAGCAGACCTGTTCGGTGGAATGGGTTGGTTTTGTTCTCACAAACAAGATATTCATTGCCTGTGCAAGCGAGTGTGCGATTGGTGAGTTCAAACAAGTACTTCTACAATCACGTTTACAGAAATCCAAAACTTCTTACTGTCAATCCAGCAGCATTTAAAACATACAGATTACCGTCAGACGAAAACTTATAATGAAGCCTAAAATATCCTTAACATATAGGTAATCTAAGCAGGAAAGTCAGAGGACAGGCATTAATAGTTGTCATTCTTTCGTGTTAGCCAATCATTAACGACTTACCAAAGACGTTAACTGTTACGTATTTTTGAGTCAATCAGAATGTCTATGAAATCACAAAAGAAAGGTTACTGTATACGATTTTTCCCTTAGATTTTCCAATGAGATTACTAACATGACATTTAAGTTACACAGAAATTATCCTCAAACCCAACTTAGAGTTCAGTAAATCGTTCGATTCGGGTAGATAATACGGTTACCGTCAGATTGAGTACAACTAATAACGTCCATAGATATTTTGGAATATCATTATCGCCATAACGGAACCCTGTTTTTCACAAATACGCCGAAAAAAGGCTTTCGGATGAGGAAGGACCATACACCTTCATTGTCGTTCATACTATTCAGCGATTCGTTTCAGTGAGAGGCATGTTAAAGATAGAAATTGTAGTAATCATTGCTAGGGGTGTTAATCTGAATATCACTGACTACAAGTATATAATCGGCTGGCATGATGCGTCAGGAACCGATAAAACGTGTATTTTGATTAGAAGACAGCCCAATTTTATAATTACGTATGTAGCACAAGTGACGCTTACAACATGATTCCAAGTTCAAATTATACTTCCCTCCGAGTTGTCAACGGTTTTTCAATCGACCAGGGAAAACCTCATTTTGTTTCACAGTTCGCGAGTCGACAATCAAGGAATTGGGGTCACTGGGTCTGTTTCATGGTGGTCATCTGGATCTGTCCACCTATGAGGCAAAATGGAGTGTCAAATATTGGCAAACACGAATAGATGTGAATATGAACGATCTGGCTAGAATGAAGCGGGCGCATGCGGAACTGATGACAATTGTGCAAAGCAAGCCAAAAAGCGAATCTGTCAAATTACTGGTTTACCGAAATGGGGATGCACGTGTTTTGGCTCCAAAACTGTGCATTGGATCGTCAATGTCGGGGGTAAGATAAATAGATCTTTTCAAAGATCACAAACTTGTTCTAATATACCTGTATGTTTAGGGCTCACCTGTTCCTTGTTGCAAATGACCGATCGGCAAAACATCAGGGCAAGGAGGCTTTCGTAATTAAGCGATCGACAGCCTAGCAGTCGTTTGAACTCTCATGATTGTCCTTCCATTATTGTCCATAAAGCCACGTAGACAACTATAAAAACTTTCAGCCTGGACACTAAGGTAGTAGAGACATTCCGTTTCAAAGCCACTTCTAACTTTGACCTTGAAACGTTCATTAGCTGGGTTCCGCTACTCGGCAACTGATTGTGTCAAACTGAAGCTGAAACTAAACAAAATATCAAATATTTTTAATCCCAGGTGAACGTTGACAAACCGAGTTTGACGAAGCAGTTGCCTGTCATTGTTCTGGGTGAGCAGTTATGAACTGCATTTCGTGTACGAAGTAACTCATGCGAAATAACTACAGTCAGGTTGTAATGCGTACGCGTTAAAATAATTCAAGACAATGACCTCTCCTTTCACTGCGTGGTGAAACAAATTATGCTAACTGATTTAGTCGCATTAATACAACGGTAATTTGACCGTAATTACGCCTGCTCAGCCGTACAACAAACGATTTTAATGTTTTGTTTACATTGGGTACTTAAAGATATTCTCTACGGAGATATCCTAGTATGGAGCTAGGAAATTGATTTAAACCACCATTGTTGAGAATAGAGGCGTACCAGGAAGTTTACACAGAAGAAGTCTTAATCCTTTGAACGAAACGTAAACACTCCCTCACTAGGACGTTTATAACTTCCAAAGAGTCGATATACGTTGTGGTTTTCGTAAGTATTGCGTTGCTTAACTGGACCCACTAAAAATAAGGTTATTTTTGTGTATAGATGACGCAACTTTTGAGAAAAAATTAATTTATCTGAGGATGGTGTTTCACTGTAAACGGAAAACCAGGTGAATCCAAATGTATATTTTAATCAGCTCGCTCCAAAATGCTTGATGTAGTGAAGTTTCTACACGGAAATGTATAAGGGAATCTAAATCCCGGACGTGAAAAGATGCACTCTCAATAATGAGTCCTGGAGAAGACAAAACTAGTGTTTAATACTTCCTTTTAAACGGCGTGGCTGAATAATCCGTTCGAATACAGAACCTGATGACAAGTAGGAGTACTGTATACTCTGTATTTAATAAATCCTGAAGTGATGTCTTTTTTCTCAGAAGATTTTATATCAAATATTGATTACAATAAAATAATCGAAAATCGTATTACAACGGTCCCATATTCTTGTACTTTGAATATACAAGCTTTTGGATCACTGCACAGCTCGACTTCAGTATTCTACTCCGGTAACACAGTTTTACACTGCTGACGGCACTGCTGTACGAAAACTGGAAGACCTTTATGCTTGGGCCAAGGAACATTCAACCGAAGTAGTAGAACAGGGGGAAATATGGTTTTGTTGGTGTTCTGAAGCCGACCAAACGGAAGACACTAAAACAGAGATAACGGACTTGAAGTACAACCTGTGCCACCGGAGTGTAGACCGTCAGAGAAGTAATGCAATATTCTGGAAAATGCTGTCTGAGAAGTCCGAACATGCGGCCGTGTATGTGGGTCATCCTGAAGTGCGAAAACTAATGGCTTATGTGAGTTGACCCAAGGGCAAATGTTTACAATGATGAGTTTTTATTCAACACTTAATCAACTACTTTGCTTTCGTACTTTCTACCTGAATCAACCTGCATAATTTTTATATTCAAGCTAAGAGTCATTTTCAAGAAGTTATTTTCATACATGGGCTACTTAAATGATCTACAGATTTTGTCCGATCAATAAGGGCTTATTAACCTGTGTATTCTAAAATTTGTTTTGCATGTAGATTTTCTTAGCTTATTGAAACAAACAATCTCAACACTTACACTCTGGATCTGAAAAAGCTGAGTATCACAGTCAATATACCTTGTAGAGACCACAGACTGAAAAGAAGAAATGTCCAAGTGAAACGGTTAAAGTTTAGTAAACATACTACTAGCAAGATGTGAAAGTAACGTTCATTTTATTAAAGCTTGGGCTCAACGCAAATGGATCACATACAGCATTAACCATCAGACAAGGGGTGTAAATACAATTTAACTTGAGTCACAGAACTAACTGCTATATCTTTTTCTGATGCACATGAGAGATAACATGAGTTGTCTGAAAAAACTAGTTTATCGAACAAAGAAAAGCCTCTCAAAGTATATACATTAGTCCAGTATTTTGTATCACCGAGTATACATTGTTTTGAAAGATCAAATGTTGATATTCGTTTATATCAGGTAACATACTTTGTTTCCGTCCTAACACTTAGTGTTTACTAGGTCTTCAAATAATCATTAATCAGTAAATAGAACAAACAAATCTATTCTGTGCATCCTGGGTTTGATGATATTCCAAACTTATATCTGTCACGACAATACAATGTTGCATGCTAAGAAGTAAAATGTCGACGAAAGAACCGAATTATCTCGTCACCGCATAATCAACATGTTACAAATGGACGTCGATTAGAATTTAGTTTAGATTGTTCCATTGTCCAAACTATGATACATACTATTTTCTTACATCTGTGTTTTCCAGCAGCTTGGCCGTTAATCAACTGTGTCAGGAATTTTCACTCGTCAAAACCTTCCGGCGATCCGTTCCTCAGCAATCAGAATAAATATTTTATTTTTTTAAGAGTTATTTACTAAGCATATTCTTTGGTACGTATGGAAATTTGAACTGCAAGCCAGTGTGCACAATAATTATTTTAAGAGGGCTGATTTTAGTAATACTGTTTTTAGTCCCAGAAAACTATAGCCGAACCGTGGAACTGGCGTTGTAACCTCATAGACGTCACTACATAAGGCACCAACTTACGGTTCCCTTAAAGCTGCCAAAAAAGACTACGGTAATAGTGTCACCTCTCCAATAGCAGCCCATGCTTATAACCATCACCCCTGCAGCATACAACCTAGTAAACCATTTGCACACTACCTTCTGGAATAGCATCGATGTGCATACGTGGAAGTCAATCAAAAAGTGGGTTATTCCTTAATATACAGTCGAGAATTTTGGTCGCAACTATGCTGCTCATGTACCGTACAAGAAATAGGCCAATAAACCCCACATGTTACAGCACTGCAAGAAAACTGAGGTGGGGAACTATGAAGATGAGTGTTTGTCACGGAGCTCTGAATATTGACTCGGAGAAAAGAGTGGGGGTATTGATGTATTATCTGAACAAATAATTAACGTGGAAAGAAGAACGCTTAATTCGTTCACTAAGAGTTTAGCGCGTCAAACTTTGTGTACTGCTGCAATATTCACGCATTCACATTGCTCATAGTGGTAGCTGAGTATATACTAATATGCTTATTCAGTTAGCTTATAACGTAAGAACTTATTCCATCTCCTGTGAACACACCTGGTGGTCAAGAATGTTGAGAAGTGGCAGCCAGTACTCAAAAGTCACTATAGGAAGAAACCAACCATATGGTGTGTCAGCAACATCTCTCATACAAGTATGATGTCAAAAGGAAGAAGACATAGTCTGATATTTAATGAAGAAAGCATCGCCTGCTGTTGTTTAACCAGATAAGTTGGAAATGGCGCTCGGTGAACATCAGACAGAATTCTCAAGCATCTTCCGAAATGACTACGAAATTGCTACGTGCCATCGGACTGCATTTGATCTATACGGAGTATGAAATCAAGGTCGACAGAGGTTACAAAATTATTCTCGAAGTACCTCGGACCCATATTCGGGCTGTCAAAACGAGATTATCATAGCCGACAGAAGCGATCACAATAAGACTTTACAACCTTCGTTGAGTGCCCGAAAAAATTCGTACAAATCCTACACTTTCCACGGCCAGCTGTGTGTAAAACGTCAGAACCTCAATCACCCATTTCCATGCGACTGATATGTTAGCACTTACCGGTAACGAGTTTCGTAACAACAAATTCACAATCACAAACAAACCATCACCGAATTAAACTGTCATCCACACGGCTTCCATGGCCGTATTTATATGTCTAATGATTACCCTGTACCCGTATATGCCCGATGAGAATTGCCGGAAACAGTTGTTTGTAACCCTAACTTCTCATGAAAGAAAATAGTTTAAACACCGTGAGGAATAAATAACGCGAAGCCCGAAACGCCCGCAAACTCCAGATGGGAATCGAATCGTCAACAACACTGTAACAATGGTTCGAATGTGGGCCATTTGCTAATACTTCTCTCTCTTCTTAGGTATAGAAAAAGGATGCCGGAGAACGTTGTAAAGCGGCCAATGAAAATATTCATGGTATCATACGAGTGATCGAACGAGTTGAAGAATGATCTAGTACATACGGCAGGAATTTTAACGACTTAGGTATTGACCATCGCATTATACATGTAACAGAATAGGAGTCACGTTAACCAAATCTTGTGGCTGCATATTATTCCGGGGTAATGTTCACAGGACAATCAGTCATAATAGAGAATAAGCAAACAGCACCAATCTTGCAAATTCCAGTTGACCAGCATATCACTGTGACTATTATACACTGAAGTAAACGACAAATGTCGTTTTTATCCAAACTACGTGTACCTGACTAGGGCATCTTTATTCTGTAGGACTAAATTCTTCTTGATTGAGCATTCTAAGTCTACTACATGTTGTTAGCGTTAGCAGAATATGGAGGTAAACTGTGCACAGAATATTCCTTGGAATCAGCTAACCTTTATATAGCATTGCTTCTTCTAACGGTGTCGTATAGGGAGAAATGAGGGTTGACTAAACTCTATTGTAGTTTTCAAAGTTCACGGGATGACTTTATATTGACTGATTCCATTACAACATTGTAACAACCGCATCCGCCAAGGCTACTGCTGTTTATTTGGCTGTCAAGATCAATGCAAAATTAGATGGCAAAAAATTCTTTTGGAAAACAGCTTTTCACTTTAACTCGCATGCCAGGGTGTCATGAAGTCAAATTACAGAAGTGCGAGTTCCAGAATCAAAATAAACACTAAAGTAACTCTTCGTTACAAAATGTAAACCTTTCCGTCACAACACAGAGTTATACACGAATTCATAAATCGCGTTAATCCCTAATCATTGTTCAGGTGTTAACAGTTCCATTATTTGACATGGATCAGTTGAGTTTATGTGTGATAGAATCGTACAGATTGTTAAACATGTCTCCTTTGGACTGTGTGCATATTGTTCGTAATGCATTTTCTGAAATCTTTTAAGAAGAGTCGTTTTCAACAGAGGCATGAGCCAGATTAGAGTATATAAACCAGGACCAAGATCGCATTCTATCACACTGTCAAGCGTTATACTGTGTTATAACATCGATTTGTTCAGTCTGTGTCGGCGTTCGAATTGTTATACCAAGTACAATTAATTAAAAGCAAGACACAGATTACTTAGTCATCATTTTGAATCTTTAAATCACAGTGAATTAAGCCGATGCCTATGTGTTTGATATTCTCTTCATCCTTCCAAAGACTGAATTCGTTCAATCCTTATGAACATAGGACGATATGACTAATTTTGACCGGTAACATGTGCTATGTTTGTCTGTTGTAGTCTGACGTTTTTAACATCGCTGAAGAGTACCTCAACAATTATTGTATTTTCATTGATTCGACCAAATATTCTACGGAGAACAAATTAAAAGAATGTATGTGTTGAGTGAATGTCGTTTGGGTATTGAAAACTTTTAAATGAAGTGTCCTTTTTTAAAGAAGTGTTTCCAACAGAATCAATCAACATAACTATCTGTCCAGCCTAAGGGTAATCTCAGTCAATCTGCTCGTTACCATTTGTTGTGAGCTACTTCAACATCCAGAACGATTGACTGTTTTTAATGACTTGGCTTAAGCAAAACTTTGGTTGGTCTACCTTTGAAGAAAGGTCATTCATGCTTCACTTTCTTGTTTTCTAGAACATTTTTACTTACTTCCGGGTAGAAACGTCCTAGCTGTCGAGAAAAATACGTTGCATCACGACTGAAATTTCTTTCATAATTGATTATGTTCAATCCCACGAGCAAAGCAGAAGTATACTGTTCATCCAGCTGACCCGGAGATCGGAATAGCCTATTTCTAACTGAGTGCCGAAAATGTAACCAGGACCCAGTCAATACATCCACTTAGCCCAAAGTTTAAAACAGTCAATCGGTCAATAACAATAATAATAATACTAATAATAAAGAGGAAGTGGATCCTTCTTATCGTGTCAGTAGACTTTTGAAGCGGTTGTCGCTGAATTTTTATCAGCAGTATCAAACAACCATGGTGCAGGCTTCCTCAATATAGTTTCTGGTGAAAATGGAGTCAATTGTTCAAACTTACCTATAACTTGAAATATATACTCATTGTTATCCAACCAAAATATCATATTTTAGTTATGATAAAATGTCTCAAGTATGAACTTACGCATAGTGTGATTTCCGCAGGATTCACAGCATTATCTATGATTATAAAATGACTGTGTACGATAATTCGATGAAGTAAGTCGTACTCCAGTTGATTGTAGGTCTGTTCACTACCACTGAAAATATCCAGGTAAATAACTGCTTTCAACTATACGGACTTGACTTCATCGTCTTGAAAAGCTTCAACGCACTAGCATGACAGGATCTATTAAATTATCCAAGGTCATTGAATTCACTGCCCCATACCAACCGCTGTCATCCTCCGCTCAAATCTTCGTGTATGTAATGAAGGAAATTATATTCTGTTACCAAACGGTGCCTAGCCGTGAACTATTAACAGAGATACCAGTATGATGTTAGATTATGATAAAAAGTGTGCAGAGTTTGTTATTTTATCACTTTTCTTGTATTTCTTTACCTGATAAAGTGAAATCGATTAGTATAAACTACGAGCACAAAAGTAGTAAATAAAGCTGTCAGTAAGCAGTTGGTTCCAGCTATTAGCAGTGAAGCAGTACAGATTTTACTCAAATCAGTTACATCTGTGTACTGTCGAATATATTTAGGAATTGATCCACGACTTATCGTGCAGATGTATTTCTGTTTATGATGTTTGCGGTTACATTGGGTACAATTGGGTAGATGAATTACTTTCTTGAGTTAACTTTTCCTCAGTCTCAATAAACTTGTAACTGTGATCTACTGTACAAACATCTAGACTGACATTCTGTCATAGTTGCACATTGTAAATTTGATTCCTTGGTGTACATGATGCTGTTTATCACTTCTTTGTTAGTCACCAGGACTAACTTCTTGAAGGTTTGTTTTATGGCTGATTTATTTGTGTCAGAACTCATCACGAATACTCCGGCAGTGCTGGAATTTTCTGCCTTTATAGTTTCAAACAGAACTGGTCTTCCTTATGGTGACTTATAACTGGTCCGATGATACAACCGTGAGATAGTTAAGTTTGTTTGAACCCACATACTGCATATTCCACCACTGTCACTGGTCCGTCTTACTATTTGGTAGTACTTCCGGAATGTTCCAATACCGATCTCAGGCAGTCCTGATGTAGTATCCATTGTCCTCTCTTAGCAACCTTGCATATGTCTTACGAACTTCCCAACATTGATCTTTTGAGGGAAAACACAAAATCCTTTCGTACGACGAACAATTCCAATTCCATCTGCAACTGATTGTGGGAAAACATGTGTGGTGAACTCAACCACGCCTAATCTTCGCTGTGCAGCTGTCTTTTTCATGTACACATTTGTGTGCACTCTATAGTTGGACGGAACCAGTTATTGGCACAACCACTCAGTGTCAGACAATGTTCAGCAACCTTCTAGCTTCTTACCACTTAAAACATGCCATTTTCTTAAATTGTTTCAGGGAATTTTACCTGATTTGAAAAGAGAAAAACGTGAGAAAGAACATTTGACAAAATGGCCTACGAAACAAGCTTTAGATAACGAAACTTTACCAACCGTGAAGCTGATATCCGGAGGAGAGATTTTTCAGGTGGGAGAACTCGAAGGACCTGGAAAAATAAAGGAATATGAATTCGTAATTAAAATCGACGATGTATATGGGCTTTTGGAAGTAAGTTGTTGATACTCAATTGATTGTAGTTAAAGTTGCAAACCAGCTAAAGTTGTAAGTCTTATTAAGTAACAACGTGCTTAGTAATTCCTGACGAAGTCTATTTCATTAACATAAAGATTTTCTATACGTTCATAAGTCCATAGGCCGTTACAGAAGAGAGAGATATGCTTGCATGTGCGTTCCTTTCTCTGTGTTTGTCGGTAAAATAATTGTGTTGGACTGCTTATTAGTATGAAGAAAAAGTGAATAGAAATAAATAGTGGGCAAATTCAATGAAGACGCTGACTACAGTCATTTAAGCAATGAACAGTAAAACGCACTGATCTGTGAGACTGGACTAGAATAATGGTTAGCAAACTTGTAGTATTGGTTGTCTCTCGCGTATGTGCCAAATGAGTAATATCCCCAGACCTTCAACGGATTCAGCCGTGACCTCGAAGTTGGTCAATACGTTTCGATGTGAACAGGACATAACTGTGAAGTAGTTCTCTCTACAACATAATCCGCTTGTTCCTTTAATCAATTTCAACGAATGATCTCTTGATTGTTCATCCTTGTTTAATGGGATGAGGCGTATCGGTGGATGATACGGGGTGTGGAGTATTTTGTAGGTAGGGATTAGGTCTCCCCTGAGATGTCTGTAATCCATTAAGACTTGGTCTAATCCTACCACTTTTTCTGGGAAGGGCGTTTTCCTTAGTTCCACAATTCTTCTGGTTGCCTGTCTGTGAACACTGTTAATAAGCCACAAGTCTTTCTTAGGATAAGAGCAACAAGCTCGTAGTTCGTTTCCAGTTGTAGGTGGATTATGGAGACGAAAATAATGGGGAACAACTTAGGATAAAAGTTTTACACAGATTCTTCCTAGAAGGTTCAAAGCTATTTGTGCTGTTTTAGCCATAGCGGAACAATTTTTAGACCAACTCAAACTGTCTGCCACTATGGTCCTCAGGTCTGTTTTGCATGTTGACACAAGCAGCTTTGTGTCACCAAGGTAATAATGGATACATTTTTGAGGGCGTGCAAGCATGACTTTATATTTGTTGATGTTGTATTTTATACTGCATTTTGACTGTCTGTATCCAGGTTACGTCCGTTCATTCTGTTGTAGCCAGAACGAATAAAGCCGAATTAGTTACAAAAATTATTTAGTCATCTAATGAAACTGGAAACTTTAATTTACTACATTGTCAATGTTTGAATTCATCACGTCTACCACCTGTCAGAAGCATACGCTTCAGACAGAATGAACCTGCGAACGTCAGGTGAACGAGCCGATCTAACAAATGAACAACTCCAGGACAAGAAAATTGTTTGCATAGGCTATGTACGTATGCACAAAGTTTACTACTAATGGCTGGTCAGCCTATATTCATATTCAACGGCAGACGGATATTGACATTAAAAATAAAGCCTTATACTTACGCAAAGATAAGATCTTCCTAAATGAGCGGTCACAGTGTTAATATGATCTAATGGACATCTATAACAGACGGTATGAAACTCAACTTCATCGTCCGTTTAACAGGTCTAGTTAGTAGGTAACCTCACATATCTAATAAGCTGGTTCATCAGCATTATCACCATTGGCAGAGTTTCACTGCTGCCTAACTGCCATCAACCTGACACTGTTCACTTTCTGTGAAGATACGTCGATCAAATAAAATAAACCAGTAGTGTTCACACAAACGTTACTGACATGAGCCTTCTACTTGAGGTGGATTTGACCAATTGAATTTAGTACAAAGGTTGATTCGCCTTGTATTCACAAATCTATTGCACATATAACAAAAACAAACAACGGCAGCCTGCAGTATACCTTTTTTTACTACGTTGGAAAAATGGACAAACAAGTGGAATGGTTCTAATAGCATAGCATGTTTGGTAGTATTATGGCTACTTCTTGTTTAAGAGCTTGATGATAGCAAGTATCTAACAAAAAAGGAGCTGATGACTAAGTATACCTCTTATGGTGTATTGGATCGTCCCTTTTGGTACGCTTTCAATCGCTTCACACATAACGGAGAAAGATAATAGATGCGGCAACAGCGCTTATTGGAAGAACCGGTCGAGTCTGAATTAGATGATAGAAGCTCTAAATTTATAGAGCAAAATGAATACCATACAAGGCCGACAAGACGCATAGCAAATCAGACGAGACGATCATACATAGCAGTCAGAACGTTAAAATGAATCGCGTTATAGGGCGCATTAGAGAGCAAACGCGAGAAAACAGTTCAGATAACGTACAGGCGTTCTATCGCGCAGCTGCAATCTGATTAACTGAGTGAACTAAAACAGATCAGTTCAACCGAGCCCGGATCGATATGGTGTGATTTGCTTTGGCTGTTTCGTCAAGAGATGCGTCTCTTAACATGGTTACGTCTGGGTGGAGTGCACACTTCATCGTGCTCAAAATTTTAATTTGTCAGTAATCAAAACACCCTTTGGTAAATTTAGTGGTTTTTGTGAGTCTAACTTAAACAGAAGTCCTAATCACGAGTTCATCAAATGGAATTAACAGAACTGTCAGTGCATCACCTCTCGAGGTGATCCGGTAATCTGGGTATTATTCACAAGCGAACATTTCTGAGCCTTCACACTTGAAAGTTGACACGACCAATATGAAGTCAATGGTGCAATGGTCAACACGAAAGTGTGCCGGAGTTTAGGCAACGGTAGTAGCCAAGCTAATAAACGTTGACGAGCTTCCACAAAAACAATACTCGAGTATAGCGCTTTTCTTTCAAAAGGGATAGCTGAAAGATCATGTCAACGATCAACTGTGAATGATGTTTAATTTATACCAACCGAAAGTTTCCGCTATCCATAGATTCAACGAATTGTTGCTCCTTGTCTGATGTACTAGTTCTATTCAAGTGGTCATGTGAACTTAGTTTGAACAGTTAGCATCAGTTATCACGGTAGAAAGCACGCAAACATATTTAAGTATGCAAATGGATTACAGAGGCTTAGAACAGTATGCATCAGGTGACAACAGAATACAACTGTTCATAGACAAATGACCAACTGTATAACGCGACAAGATGACAAACAAAATGACCGATAGAAAGTGAATGTGTCACTAGTCAGAATGATAGTGCTTGTCATGAGACCTTAGAAAAAATGCCTGGCATGATACAAGAGCAAGCTAGTCATATTGTATTGTAACCGGATCTACGGCTTACAAGCGCGTTGACAGATAACAGAATAACGGTTAATGAAACTGCGGATAACAGATCGCTGACCAGCGGTAATGAACAACAGACTACGGAGCATACATGTTTAACTCGTTTCCCGGCCAATCCAACCACCCGAGGCTAACGCATGAACGCAGAGAAAAGACTGGCCTCCGGACTGAGCTCCTTTTATGTCACTCAGTCCGAAGACAACACAAACTAGATCACATTTAGAGGGTTTGTGACCAATCAGAAAACTAGGTGAGAAGGTGGACCAAACAAGAATTCACACAGTATAGTGATATCCCAATTACAGGACAAGCAAGTGGGCGCGGCGCCAGAAAATGGCACAAAGGTTGAGAACGCTCGTGAAGGGCGAAATGGCACATGACAGTGCCGGATATGAGGGCTACTTCCAACGGTAATGAGTTAGGCCTTTCCAAAGGCAAATAGAACGGTATGTTCGGGGAATTGAATTCTTCCCCGACATACTGACCTGAAAACATTGATACAAACGGTTGCGTAAAAGTACAACGGTGGACTTTCGGATAATAGAGATGATCTTCTGGGGAATAGGATTTGTGACGCCTTACTGTGTTGTACATAAAAGGAAAAGAAAGAATAACACAGACGCGATGCGGGGGATTATGCAATAAAAACTTGCTGCTACAACAGGCTAGCATGATTGGCAATATTCCCATCAAATATACCAACCAAGTATGACAAAACGAAAATGGTGCAGAACCTCATTTATTGACGCACAAACGTTTGTATGTTTTTGACGTATAAATGAATACAAACCTGTTGGATATAAATCGTCATAATGGTGTGAATGATAATTTGTAAATGCCACTAACCAAAGAAGAGTAGTTTGGTAGAATTCTGAATCAATTTTTGTTGTCTTGACGGTTCCGGAATTAACCCCAGAGGACACCACTGAATGTTATTGTCATTCACGGATGAAAAACTACAACAGCAGGTCTAACTATAGGATTGCCGAGCGCTATGAAACAATTGTCTCAGCAAACATGTTGAACAACATAAAGTCCACGCCAGAGAAAAGACTTGCCACTTTTAAAAAACAGGAATTTTTTGGGTGATTATGACAATGTTATTCAACAAGCATTTCGGCAAGAATGTGAACACAGTTTATGTTCATTTGCAGTCATCTACAAAAATATCTATTCTTCACTTTTAAAACTGTATAAACATTCAACCATTGCTATCAACCTAACTAATTCAGCGAGTTTGGATCTACCATTGACTTTAAAGTGAAGTGAATGAATGAAGTTTTTAAGTTAAATGTTTGCTTTCTTTTGGTTAACTCATTTTTAAAGATGATTAAAAATTACAGATGAGTAGTCGACGATTTGGTTGCTTTCAAGTTGAATATCACCATAACTGATCGCAACTGTCGCATTTCCATGCACTTTTCAGTCGGTCCTCTATCGAAAAGAAGCATCAGACTAAAGTTTCTCTCATGTGAGAACTTATAAGCAGTGCATATTCTTGTCACGGCTGAGGTTAGAATTTCGGCAACGCTTTCTTAAACCAATCGTGTTGACTACTGCGCCATTGACTTCCCATTAGGTAAGACGGAACTATCATATGTGAACGCTCAACCACTTTCGCTTATGAGTAATGACCAAGTTGGCCGATTGCCTAGAGAGGAGACACAGTTACTCTCTGTTAATTCCAACCGATGACCCCTCGGCTAGGACTTCTCTCCAAGTTGGAGTCACTGAAAGCACTGACTTGTTGACCGGTATTTGATTACTGATGAATAATTTGGAATTTTGGTTTTTATGTAGATTGAACATCACCCATGATTGAACGCAGCTGTCGCATTCCCATAGAATTTCCAGTCGGCCTGTTTTGAAAAGAAGCACTAGACTCCAGTTTCGCTCTCATTAGAGCTCATCAGTAGTGCATATCCTCGCCACTGCCGGGACTAGGAACACGGTCATGCTGTTCATGAGGCAACCGTGTTTACCACTGCACCATCGACTTTCCATTAGCCTCAGCTGAGTCGTCATGTGTGAACACTCGTTCGACAAGTTAATAATGACTGTGATTTCAACTTGAAGAAAAGTCGTAATCGAGAGATAATCGATTGCAGTTAACATAACAGTCGTGTTCAACTCCGTGATGTTCTACATTAAGTTAACCAAACCCCCGACTACTCACCAGTAATCTAAAATATCGTCTGGTAGGTAAAAATGTGTTTGGAGAATTCGAGCTGTCTAAGAAGTCCTAATTGCCGGGGTTATCAACTAGAATTAACGGACGGTAACTGTGTCTCCTATAGGGACGATCGGGCAACCTGATCATTACTCACAAGTGAGGGTGGTTGAGTGTTCACGTATGATAATTCTGTCGTGCCTATTTTGAGGTCATTGACGCAGTGGCTAACACAATTTGTCTCATGAAAGCGTGGCCGCAGATCTATTCTCAGCCGTAGCGAGAATACGCACTACTGGCAAGCTTTAATAAGAACGAAACTCGAGTTTAATGCTTCTTTTCTAAAGGGGCCAAGTGGAAAATCTATGGGAATGCGACAACTGCGATCAGTTGTCGATAATGTTCTACTTGAAATGATTAGAAGTAGTCCCTTTCCTGAACTGTTTCATTGGAATATCAGGCATTTCAGATATTGCAGTGTCTAGTCGTTTCACTCGTGAGAAAAAAAAGTTTTTAAAATTAACGGATCGACTGACTAGTTGTGTTGAAATGAACGATAGGCGGTGGTCACCCCTGCTTGATATCCCACATGCTTGATATTCACATAGAACTATCAGTTTAACGGTTAAAGTTCATACTACTGAACGCGCGTAAGTAGCCTGAGGTGACAGTACTCCCGATTAGGAATCAAAGCAGACAGTTTCATGTGTGACAGTATTAACCCATGGAAATAAATCGCTTTATTTCAAATACACTGGATTCTGTCAAAAGTGAGTCATGATTACAAGACCTCTGACAATCCAGGAGTCATATTCCCGGTTGCATATCATATGTACTCACTCGATACTGGTACATAAATTTAGACAACGAACGGTTTCGTCAACTCCGCTGTATCCCATCCCCATGATCCCTCGGGAACAGGAATGTTCCGTGTAAGAAAAATTCGCCAACCTCCAGCTGTCGGCAGGAAGTTGGACTCAACCCCACTGAGTTTCCAACTGCTGTTCACGAAATGGTCAGAAGCATCTGCTTCAACGTAAAGTATCTTCTTCGAAGTAGACTTCGGAAATTTGATACATCACAAGTTGTGATGGGGGCGTTGCCAAAATATCAGTAAAACTTCAAACTGTATATGTGAATGTAAACAGGCAGTAACACAACGGCCTAGAATGGATTAATAAATTAGCGTAAAGAATGCGAAACTGCTCAACAACAGTAATAGGTATAGTAAAACAAAACAGACGTAGAAGGAAACGAGCCCTCAAGCTAGGTCGTGCAAACCGGTAACGTCGTTGGCATGTGTGGGCCGAATATAATGGACGCACATTGTGCGTTACTATCCACAGCCCGACTCATGTTTGCCAGACAGTTCAGCATTGTAGGAAAGACAAGTGTTTGTGCTTGGGTGTCTACTGTACGGAGGAAAACCAAGCGCCTATTATATGGAGGAGGTGATGGTGGCCGTAATAGAATATTTCAGGGACCGAAGATTTGTCTATGAACTGGGTTATGGTTACTTAAATCGTGTCACTACAACGCCTATCTTTTATCCTCTCTGTTTTTCAGTTTCTACCCGGCTGCCTGTTAACGGTAAACGAGGAATTACGATTAGTCCTCGTGTTAGTCTATGAGATATTCGGACATGAAGTACGCTCGGATGTTTTTGAACCCAACAGCTCCAAGCTCGATGACGTGACCGAGATTCGCATTCGGTCTAGGCTGGGTCCATTAAAAAGTTATTTTACGAAAGTGAGTACCATAATGACCGTTTTAATTTGTAACAATTGTTGTTGTTGTCAGTTTCAGTAAGAAAAATCTCATCGACTAGAAAGGCAAAACACAACTTTCAGGTTAACGCAATTGATAAGATCCAGTTTGGAAATTTGTAATACCATCTGGTGCAGATTATGTCAAGTTTTCCACCGTACTTCAAAAACGTTATGTCTGATTTGGGAAACATTTGTATTCAGGAGGGTAGATATCAAAATAATTAGGATAACCGCTGGATCTCTAGAATATTCTTTCGTCGTGAATTCCCCATAGCAGTTTGCTCACCAAAAACGCGCAAATCTGATTGTGGTGATAAGACGGGAAATATTTTTTCCGATAAAACTAAATTCGAAAAGGCAAAAAAATAAAAACCGTGTTGCCTGAAGTCCGTTTGCCGAAAGATTATAACAGAACAGGAAAAATAAAATTTGGGAAGAGACTGACGACCGATTGTGACATTTTTCAGGTTTCGTAGAAGAAATACAACAAACACACTAGACTTAGACGTGCAGCACACCCTATCCAGAGTGACTTCGAGTTGGTTGGCGTTGTCCGAGTTCTCGAAATTACGACACTCCCGTGTGTCCGACTGATAGTCCATCAAATATATAAGGACGATCTGCCACTAGCAACGGTCAACATTTTCTTTAACCACTCTCATGAATCTGATGTAAACTGGAGACTTTCGAATCGGACACAGCGAGTTTCTTCCGCTTCGTATACTTGATGTCCAGGTTAAGTTGAGTAAGAGTTTATATCGAACGGTTCGATCCAATTGTGGGCGATATTCTCATGAAAAAACTAAAAAGTGAACAGTTCTTTGCAAGCAATCAAACTACCCTTCACTATTACCGCATGCAAATGATAATCTTGTAGTTAATCCAATTAGCAGAGACTTGAAAAACTATCCTGATGTAGTTGTCCTTGTCCGTACTGTTTCCTGAAAAGCAATGTTTTTGATCAAATGTGAAAAGGTCAGGTTGCCAGTTTTTGTCGCAACCCTTTCTCATGAGATGTCGATTCTGTATGATCACAAAACCACTAGATCACGCACAGTCAATAGACCATAGCACATTGCAGTAATGCTATGGAAAAAAAACCTAACAGAAAGTGTCAAATAGCTCGAAGTGACATCATTGAAGTTATCCGTCCGGAAGAGAATAGAAGATGGCAGATAAAGTAAATGAGTACAGAATGATAATAAAATAGGATTAAAAAACACAATTGTGTTTATTCGAAACAAAACTTACAGATTTAAAATACTGATAGGCGGCGAACTGTCATGCACTGAGTAGACAACTTAACCAACGGACTCCAAAATAAGATCAAATGGAGATTCAGCCCCGATAAACTGCAATGAAGAGGAACTAGTTATTGCACCAATAAGGAAACAAAGACAACTGGAAGATGATGTAAGCTTAATAAAACAAACAACATTATGAAGAGCCGGCTGCTTAAGACAAACAAGTCACTAGACCATCAGGGAACAAGTGCAAACTCGATATAAGGTAGACAAAATAACGGAAATGCTTTCAAAAAGTGGTTCAAAGATATACACGTCACAGCCAACAGGAAACAAACTATCAACGCAGTGAAACACAGAAAATAATGAAAGTGTGATCCAGCATTCAAGTCTAATTGTTCATTAGATGAGGTAACACCCGTGGTTCAACACAAAGAGAAACTGCTATCGATAAAAGTGGAACCGCTTTAATTAAACGATAACCATTAACCTACCCGTATGGGTTAGTATGTGGAGCAGAAGGGCCATATCCTAGATGAAATCTTATAACGACGACGAAATTAGGCACTGATCAATACTTGAATCTAAACACTCGTAGTCCAGTTCATGAGACTCAAAAGATTGATGTCGAAGCGAAGCAACATTGTTTTAAACACGACGCAATTCAACGAAACAACCACTTTAAACTAAACGGTCAGAACAAAGTTAAACAAACTATACGGACTACGTGGTACAGGATGAACTCCCTGTTTTTACTAAGCACAAAGGGTAGTATCCATCTGGAAAGATATATCAAAATGTACACACTTGTACGTTAGCTGAGGACCTCAAACGAGCAAACGGTCAAACAGTTTACTAAATACCCCATCTCGCACGATTAGGAAGCTAGTTTACACTCAGATCCATCTTCACAGTTGACACCGAGGAAAATCTATCGATCAGTGGTTGGTCTGATATCGGTCTCACTGCTCAGCCGTTTGAAAACCGAGACATTAGACTAAACAGATTAGAGAGAATCAGTTGACGTAGTGAGAAATCGAAGTCACGAAGTCATCATCTACTGACTTCGTGTCTCGTCGGACCGTTAGCATTCATCAACCATTCGTGACGAAAGCATTTCAGGTCACGCACAACACTTCAAACACTTAACTCAACAGGATCACGTAGCTGATTTTAACAACAGCCCAGTCAACCGTCAGCAGATTTGTTAGCAAAAACATTCGTTCAAGTTTAACAACTTCTATCCCACTGGTCCAGATTCTTCTCTCACCAGAATGCAAAAAATTCACCTCGGATGCGAGGGTTGGGTTTATGTTGTGTCTGTGTGTTGTTCACTGTGACTATTTTTGAAAAGGTGAATAGCTTAGTTCGTCTAGAGTACCCCTTATTATTTGTTTTAACCCGGTGAGGAATGCGGTGAGAAATGACCTAGTAATCGTAAGAGCATTATTTTTTATGTTCACTCACGGGTTCCACTTTCGAGGACTGCTAAATCAGACACTAGTTAACTTTTTGCACCCAAACGTTGAGTCTCAGGATCCCTAAAATTAGTAGGAACTGAAAACTTTTATGAGTGTTATTTCATGGTGTTTCTCCTAGACCATAGGTCACTAACCATATTGTTGAACAGTAATTATACACTGTTGATTGTCAAGTTGATAGGGTCGTACTGTGGACACGGTTTGGTACACAAACATAATTAACTAATATGGATAGTAGGCAATGTTGTTAAACTGCATGTATAAGGAAACACAATCTAAATATTCTGATTCCACATCACAGTCTATCCGGTCCGGATTCTCAAACTGACAGCAAAGACATAAGTAATAATCTGGCGTAAAGCGTTTTAATAGGCTTTCAAAAACTTCAGTGTTCTCAGTTGAACACTGTTCAGTATTCACAAGAAATTCGGCATCAAAGTGATAACTTTCTGATGAGTAATTCAATCCACTTGCTCGCAAGCAAGCTATACAAAACAATTTAAAAGCTCATTTATTAGAATGAGTACATTTGACTGAGTGCTGGAAGAATATCTTCAGATTTGCATTTCGTTTGTTGTCAAAACAATCCCCACTGGTCGTCAGTATTTTTTCCGTCATCAATGCGAATTGACGAGTTGGTTATCTGTGTTAATTTACAGCTGTCCACTCTAACGTGACAGTTCACGATTAGCCTACTCTCAACATCCTTCAAATGGAACTCTAAGTGCGTGATAACTGACATGACCAAATATATTGGAGAATGGTGAGGAAAATGAGCTATATTTCTACGGAAAAGAGTAAATCACTTGTCGGGTTGTTTATTCGATCAGCCTACCTCCGTAGCATGATGATGGTTCGGGCCAACTAAAGCACCATGAGAGTTGTGGCTAGTATATGGTTTTCTAACCCAAAAGTGTCCAGCTACACTTGCAGTGGGTAGATGATTTGCTTCTGCGGGATGCTGTTTGTTGTTGTTGAGCAGTTCGTGTAGCTGGTTGTGGTTTCTTGCTCAAATATCACTACCAACACAGACACCGGATACTAGTCGAATTCGCCGGACTGCTGCAATCGTTTACATCCAATAGGACTGTGCGTACAAGTGTAGTCAGGCATCAGTTGAATTAAAACATACCGGAGATTGACAACTTGCAATGGAGAAGTTGACTCGGAAGCGAATGTGACATAGGTGGTTCACAAATTGGAAATAAAATTGCCAGAGTTCAGGGGAGGGGAATCAAAGTTGTAAAACAGACTTATGAAACACTGAGTACCCTTTAACCACTTCAACAGAACAGAAAGAAGAGATATAATGTGATGTATTACCATTTCATTTACTTTCATCAGTCGCAAACGTAAAACATGCCGGTTATATACATCATACAAACAAGGACAAACAGGGACTAGGCACGCATACAAACACACCAACAATTATATAATCACGACCATGGCAACTCGATAGGTTGTCTCAACCACTTTTGTGCACACAACGTTGGCTAGTAAGTTCGGATGAGCATCGCTTCGCAGAGAGCTAATAGCTTCGGGTTTTGATTGCGCAACAATATCCTGAATGAGTTTAATGGGTCAACTTGGTGACCTGTTGTCATGAGGTGTTTAGCAATCGATGACGTTGGATTTCGAGCCGTCAGTGCACCAAGTTGAGTTGTTGTTTCAGCCACTTCGGGATGTGTTCGGCGACTCGCTGTGATAGTTGTTGATCTTTTCTGCCTATGTAAACGTCATTACAACTGCAAGTGGACTGGTAAACAACATGGGAGACAGAAGAGTTTGGCAAGCTACATTCGCAATTGCGGAGAACTGGTCCTCTGGTGGTTTGACGTAAGTGCAACTGCGCAGCCTCATATATTCGAGCCAGATCAGACCTTAATTTGTGTTTTATGTCTGTTAGGTTTCCCTAATCAGGATGCAGAACTTCGCTACAAGCGGAGTAATTTTGCCAACGAGGTTGCAAAAAACATACCACTATTTCTTTGCAAATTTTCATTGTAAAGTATGGTTCTGGAGATCCATGCAATCAAAACTTAACATCATTGCACTCAAGTCACGGTTTGTTGAACCACTGGTAAACATCGATTATCAACGTAAGCATTAAAATAAAAAATACCAGTGATATACTATTGATGTTTTGTGCAATATTCATTCTCAACAAAGTGTTTGTCAACATTAATATTCTATGGGTGGAAGAGAGGTGCAATGCACGAGTAACTTCAAAGTAAATTTGTTAGTTACAGTCATATTACATGGTATTAATAATTCTGTACACTTTTATTTTGGACTTCTTTCCCTCTCAAAACCACGGTGGGTGGCCAGATACTTTTTCCAGACTACTGGATCGAGATCAAAAACGATATTCCTTCAGGTTCATGTCTAAGATCTTTGTGTTAAATACTTTTTCAGTTTGTCTGATGATCAACAGTTGCAATAACCATAGTGTAACTCCTAAGATCTAGGAAATAATAATTTCTGTCCTGCTGTTGTATAATTTAACAGGTCTGTCCCACAATCACCATAAAACTTCATCCGGTTTTGAATTGGCAAGATAAAACGGGATCAACATCCTCTTCGGACTTGAAACTCGGTCAACCTATTGCAAACTGTGTAGTATCAATGGAATCTTTGTTAATAGTAAACGATGAGGCAGATATAAAGCTAAGCGATATTAGGGCACAATTTTGTCATCTGTGGTTGTTGAAAGAACAACTTCATTCTCCACGGCAGACAGTGTACACGGATACAGGTAAATTATGAATAAGCGTTACCAATATGTTTTACAGACTCAAGCAAATCAAATGACAAGCCAGCCGATTGTGGCATAACAGTATATACATACCTAATCGAAAAATACTGTGAGACGCACCAGTCAGAAAACATTTCTACCAGTACAGGTAAGTTTGCATTATACTTTACCGTCAATATGTGTATAGAATTAATAAAACTTCTTAAATAAACTTACATTTACAGGTTAGTAGGCATCTATCTGTTTCTCTGAAATCATTCAACAATACGCTTTATTTTTGACAAATATGACACGCGCAAGATTGTAAACCGCTTAGAACTACTAGTTGAGAATCCTACTGTGGATGTGCAAACTTTTGGTAATGTTATACTCTCCAACTTAACCGAAACTTGTACATGTCTGTTTCAATGTTTATGTACAGTACACTAGTTTTTCTCCGCTCTGATTTGACGAGTGACAACTCTCTGGTTGCGCTGCGACCGAGACGATGATGCACATTGTAGTACATAAAACAGTTGTTTACTACCAAAGTATTAAAAGATGTTCAAAACGATTGACCCGACCATTTTTATTTAGTGAACAACTTGTCAAACAAAACCTTGATTAGCTAAAGTTGAATATGTACGAACTTTTCTTATCGGGTTCTTTCATTACGAACCGCAAACGCATATCGACTGGGAACACAAGACGGAAAGTGCTAACGTTACAATTCATATAGTCCACCCGATCAACCACAACCGCGGCTAGCTGAGCGGTCAACATAATAATCATGGTGTTCACCTCAAGTGAATCAATTAGAAGTCTTTGTTGACAAAACTATGCTGAACTGTAAAATTTCAGTATGCTTGTTTATCTGCAATGGTTTACCAAGTGCTTCAGTTTTGCTAACTTCTTATCGGCTGTTGCTGATAAAATGTCTCTCGTTAAACGCTAGTTCCGAAAAATACCAAATAGGAAAAATCCAGAACTCGGATGGATTCGAACCAATAACAGGAGCTGTATGTATTTTGATAGATGAGCTACAGTCACGGCTAAAGTTCTCTTGCTCACCTGTTTCACTAACGCTTACGATGGTGAATTGGGTGAACAGTTAAGGAAGTTCAAATGTACTATTTATGTGATTCAGTAGATTGATTGGTACAGTATCTTCCGTGTAGACCGACGCAGTTCATATTGCCAGTTTGAAACCGACCGGAAATCTAATCGACCATATGAGAATCTCATCAAATGCAACATATCTACCCCTGTAAATGTCAATGGGTCGTAACTGTTCTAGCGATCAAAGGAAGTTCAAGTGATTGTCTTTGTTTAGCAGTAAGATTAACTTTTCCTGACAAAAACATTTATAAGGAAAACACTTTTTACTTACGCGAACTGATCCATACCAGCAACACGAACAGTAAGGCTGGAACAGTGATCTAATATGCTCATTCTGATTTGAACGTAGGCCTATTCAAGTTATAACAACTTGACTCAGGCGTGCTGCTGCGTGAGAAAAATAGCAAGAGCAGATGCGTAAGTTATAAAATGATTTGACTAGTTGATGTGTGTATATGTGTGTGATGAAAACCGGAGTTTACGCAACGCTTCATTCACTCGATGCCCTGATGACTGTCAAACATTAAGCTGGAATCAGAAGGGGGCTGGTGTATTGGGAGAAGAAATTCAGAACAGCCCCTAAGAATCGCAATAGGTCACGGCGGTCCTGTTGCACGCTGCGTCAAAATGCGTACCGCAGGCCAGCACTAGTATGCAGTCAGAACTCGCATTGTAGTCAATTTCGACAACCATACACACACACAGTGATCATCCGCCAAAGTCATTATATTTTGTTTATAATTAAATTTGTTCAACATAAACACTACGCCACAGATTTCAATGTACGTCTAGGTAAATGTTGAATGCCACTTCATCAAACCGTGAACCGGAATGTTCATTGCTGTTCAAGTCTTTCTTCACATTTACAACGGAACAAAAGTAACTAAACCTTTGGCTATGTTTTCTCAAACAGGACGTACCACAGTCAGTCGAAGTGTATCTGCCAGTGGGTATTTTTTTTAGGAAATATCCATTTAATAACGCAGTACAGTTGGTCACCAGCAACAAGTCACCAGTCTTTTACCGTAACCTAACTCACCGTAGTTTACGAACAAATCTTACGGTGAATAAACATGTTTTTTATTTCCTGGCGTTGAGAATGGACTAAATATCTTGTGGAATTAGAAATCTGAGGTGGAAACAATTTTCTCTTATAGTATAAATGATTCTCAATAAAGTAATCATTTCTCACCTACCTCTAGAGCTTATCCACCTGTTTGTAGATATCGATCTTCACGAGGGGCGTGTAGACGTTTCGACAGATCAAGACACAGTTGTTGAGTCAAAGGGCGACAATGAAGAGATCGACTGGAGCATCACGCCAATTGAGGTTTGGGCGTCTAGCGGTGAAGAATTTGTGCAGCTGTCTGGTAGGTATAGTAGGTAAATAAGTCGCTTAAAATTATGAAAAAAGTCAAAACCTTTCTGAATCGATTAACCCAAAGATAATTCATCAGAATGCAATGAATTATTCGATTGATTAGGAAGTTGCATTGTTGCATGTTTTTTAGTCATACGCTAGTCTCTAATTTAGTAAAGTCCATCAGTCATTGATTCACTTTAGAAAAGTATGTGCCTAGGTTGATAAACATTGGCCACGTCATACACAAAAATGTATGAATTATTATAACTCTTCAAAGGGTCATCTTATTCTTTGCATTCTATAAGATTTAATAATATACTAGTTCTCAAATTTCACCAAGTGAGAATCACATTCAAATTCTTAGTTATAAAGTCCGATAATTACTTAATTCTCTGTCCAACTCAGTGATCGAGTTCACATAACTGACTAGATTAAAATATCCTGCGGTTGAAATGCACTCACCTCTGTAAATGCGTGAACCGTTTCACTGGAGTGCAAGAAAATGAAACCACGAATGCAGTTACTGTTTGGACTGAGCTGATCAACTATGAGTATTTCTATTCAACTTAGAAGTCGTATTTCGACGATTGGGCTTGTGGAGTCGGCTGACTCACCATACCTCGATCAACTCTATACAATGCTTCGTCGTTCACTCAAAATGCATATTTAGGTACAAAAGTATTGACAACTATGAGTAGCATTCGAAAATAAAAATCTACTCATTCATCGGCTCGAAATGAGTATTGCCCCAGGACAAATTCTGTTATCGATCCGATCAACTTAAACAACAAAAGCAAGCCATTCACGTCTGACCAATTCGATCAAGGATAAGGCGGTTAGCGCATCTTTTGCTAAGAACAACTAAGTACAAAAACGGTGCCTTTGTCTTTGTTCTACAATGATTTTGTTGTCAAATGGCTCATTAATGAAAATGTGGATGGATATTTCCAAGTTGTTTAAATTCATGTTGGGTCAGTGGGGTCAACCAGTATCGAAATTACATCGATGTGATTAATATACAAACAGCCTATCACAAGCTTAAGTAATCCGTCTTTGAACAGAAGGAAGTTTCCTTCAAGTACTACGTTATAATGGAAGTTAAAATACACAAAACTTCCTGTTGCGCTCGGTGTTTTATACAAACACTCTTAAATAACCATTTAAAATGTATCTACGCATGATCATGTCGAGTATCCTACCAAGCGACATGTGGAAGAAAAGCTTTAGAAGAAAGGCAGCGTTAGTGTAGAAAATAAATTAGTAACGGTTTAGAGGGAACTTTCCACATAAATAGTGACTTCTTCAGTCGATATTGTTCATCTTTTACTGTATAGATCACAGATAATACTCAAACACGGAGCACATGGAGCAGAGACACCATAAAAACAAGATTTTTGACATGGCAGGCAAACGTTAGCAAAGAGGTAGGGTTTGGATAAAGAGCCAGAATCGTCGGATTCAACACAAATTCGTAACGTAGAAAGATTGGTGATTCATGTGAGAGATTTGAAAGCAATGCAGTGTTGAGCACATCGGATCCAGACAAAGTAAGTGACGATCTGACGATCCAAATTTTGAACCTAGGTAACTTACTTCAGTGTGAATGTTACTACATGTGCTCCCTATCACTTTAATACTGTCTCGCACTCTAGACGTGTACAACGATGTGGATCACGTCAGGATACGAGCACAGGAGACCACAATGGATCAAACCTGCAACAGAGACAACAGCTCGTTATCAAACAACATCCTCGAAGTAAGTATGTGATGTTGTAGACTGGAGGTACGGAGAATAAAACTATTTTGAGCCATTTTAGTCACGGTTGTTACGATTTTTATATATATGTACATATAGCCCTTCACAGCAATATGTAGGAAATCTGCTGGAATTATTGAGTAGGTTTGTTCTGCAATTTTTATGACCATAACCACTGGCACTGTTGGACTTCCAACTCAGCTGGTCACTGACAAAGTGAACGCAGAACCATTAAATCGACTTCTTCACCGGTATAACTGGCAATTAGGAAACTTGCTGTCGCTGGTTTTATGCAAATAACTTAAGCAAACAGTGTGCAAGATAAGTGGGAGGATTTCTTCAGAAAAATACCATTATTATCAGACTTTGCTAGTAGATCATTTATTCACTGATACCCCTGGGATCTTTCCAATTGGAAGCTTCAGAAATTTCCGAGAACATTTTTATGCATCGAAACCTGCAGAAATAATTGGTCAAATATAATAAAAATGACGTCCATAAGTACAAATAAACTGATTGTGTGGGGCTGTTTCTCGAGGCCGTTGAAAATACAACTAGAATTTCCCTCTTGATGATATAATTTCTCTCTGAAGTGCGTCAGTAATTCGCCAGAATTTATAAAATAACTTATCTGAACCATCATATCGAACCGATTTCTGACATGGAAGCAGTACATGATAACGAATGAGGTATAGGAGATCAGAAGTGTTGCATCCTATTCTTGGTTGATTATGTCAGCAGATGACAATGATCAAACACAGTCACAGGTACAAGTTGATATTGTCTATATGATGGAAACGGAGTGTATAAACTGACTTCAAAAACTGACAAGTTTGCGTGACATTACAAAGACTTTATGCATGGATTGATAAAACTGATTCACACGTGGAGATGTAGGATAAAATTTCTTATGCACCACCGTAGGTGAAAAATATGCCGAGTTACTGTATGTGTAGGCCACAAGGCGAGTCAATGAGTGCCATCGATTTGTTCTTGATGCGTCAGCATGCATACACGAGTGAGCGTGTGTATGCGGTAAGGCTAACGCACATACAGTCTGAAAGGTTTTCAGTAATCTATCGGTGTGCAATCAACGGCTCGATTGATGTACAGATACACCGTTTAAATCGTATGTCGCTGAGTGGCAATATTTGGTAATCGACTGGAGGGCTGATAATTAACACTATCAATTAGTTTTCATTCGTTCGGTCTCGCAGTTTGTAATCCGATAGCTGAAGTGTGGTAGAGGGTGACAGCAAACGAAATGATTCGACGAAAAACAACTTAAAAAGGTTAGATTTCATCGGCATGCTTTTTTTAAACGCTGCAACCAGACATGAGCTTTCTTTTGTGCCAGTTGCACTCCTGCTTGCAATCTCGACGATCAACATAATTCCACTACTGTAATTCATCCCAATTGGCCTCGCGCAGTGTTACACGGTTTTTTGATACCCACCGCCATATAAGGCAGACAAAAGCCCGTAACTCATTTAAATTAACAAGGGATGTGGGTTGAACAGTAAACAGTCGTGAAGTTGTCTAGGTTAAGCTGGTGTTCTGACTAAAATGGACCAAGGGGAGGACAAGAATATATATGAGAAGCAGAGTAGCCTGGCGTTGGGAGTGGGACTCATATTTCCGAACTGTTGCCGTGTTCACTTAGGATACTTTTCAGAAAAGAATAAAATAGATCCCAAACCGCGAATGTTTTCTGTATAACCGGTGTAAGCCGAACCCGTGTAGGATCCAGTGGATTTAAAACCACTCTCTTATTAGAGTGGGTTACAGAAAAACATGAAACGTCATGAGAGCAATATGATCGAGTTTCAAAACGGCGATCGACATTACGGATGTGCGGCGCAATGGTGCGAGCGACCAAAAATGTAAGTGCCCGTCTGGTAGCAACGTTTAAGGTCACTGATAAAAAAGAGGGGACAGCATAAGCCTTGGAAAAGTCAGCTATCCATTCTGCCACTCCGAGGGAAACGCGCCGGGACCATAATGGAGGAGAACATGTTGAACGGCAGATAACTGTACGTCTAAACAATGGAGTAGCGTCACTTTGCATGCCCCCTAATGGATGGATAAATGATAGTCGTTGAAACCGTGCAACTCCAATGGCTACTATAAGATGTCATAGTCAGAGTACCCGTGAGCGACGGGGTTGACGTTCCGTTCATTAACACTGGGACAGCCAAGTTATTTTCGAGAAATTCCTTACTTAGGAAGCTAAGGAAGTTTTTCCTGGCAATCCCACCCTTTCAACTTTTATTGGCGTTTCTAAAATTACTTGTTACAATGATAAGTCTGAAATTTGGTCAAACTCGGATCGATATTCCTGTTCTGATTGTAACGCTGATTTAGAAATCAAATTGTCACTTAGGCGATCATCATAAAGAATAACCTGGTTGTTTTTGCGGTGTGTATACTGCAGTGAGTCAATCGCTGAAGTATTGGGGGACACAGAGCTGTAGTCATACACGCCATGGTGTACGTAAAGTTGAGGAGAGTAGACAGCATTGCTCATCTACATGTTAGAACCGAGCCGGCCACGCAATGTCAGCTGCCCTACTTATTGTTTGCCCGTATATATGAGGGTGAGTGTTCGCTTAGCATACAGACCTTGACGCTCTGTCGCGCGTCTGAGAGCAAGGAGATCAAAGTCACGTAGACGGACCGTGAAGGATGTGATATTCCATACATTCATTTATAATGTTCATGAAGATGACAAGAGGACACTGTGGCTTCAGCTGTTGTTCGCCGTAAGAGTGACGCGGAACAACTTAGAACAAACTTTTTTACTGAATCGGATAAAAATGAATAAAGTAAAGCTAAGTGGGAGACATAAATGTTAGAGTGCAAGCAAGCCATTGACGGCAGCATTTTGTCGCCTCAGATAGCCTTTCTAACTAGCGATTTTAGTGAGCATGAGAACCCTGACTGGGTCAGCAATACTTACTCATTGTAATCAATGGAATAGTGAGGGTTTCCAGATCTTGCGACCACGTTGTTGCCTAAGTCCTACATAGTTTTCCAAACCGTTCGTGATCTAAACAGAAAAAACGTCAAATACGTAAAACGCTGGACTAACGTGCGGAGTATGTCGCCCAACCATCGTAGGCCACGTAGCGTGATCAAGTGATAACTAGATGGTGTATCCAGAGCGTTCAAAGATACGCTCTGGGGAACGGCCGCATTGTTCACGCGATCATTTCGCTGCTGGAGACAACGGTGATCAAACACCGCAGGTCTGTCAACATCTTCGTCAAGGATAGGTCATGGTTCTGAACCATAAAATAAAACAGAAGGCGCACAATCATGATATGCCATTACTTTCAGCAACAACTAGATATCTTTTCGACGCGAAAGCAACTTATGCCTTTGTTATCCTCGGCGATATTTTGTCAACGGGAGTTCGCTCTGATGAAATAATGCTACCCAAGTATATGAAAATGTTCATGGTCTGAAGTGAACTGTCTAGCATTGAAGAACGTAGAAGTTGAATGTCATGAAGCAGCACTCTGCACTTTGAAGATGAGAAACGCATCCAACATAAGTAAGCCCGATCATTCACTTTATTTATCAGAATCAATAGGATTCTGACAAAAGAGCTAAGCAAAACATTGTCATCCACATACTCAAGATCAATCAACTTAGTACCAGGAAGAACCTCAACATAGAGCTTACTGGTTTTCTCAAACGCACCCTCCAGAATAACGTCCATGATAAACCCGAATATGAGAGGGAAGATCGGACACCTTTGACGAACACCACTAGAAGTCTAATTTGCACAAAAATACCCAATGAAGTCATGAAAACGACAAAGTAGCGAACATGACTTGTTTTCTGTGTTTGATCATCAGGCTAATTACAACACACATTACCATGTCACAACTCAAAGACAAACTTCCATGCTCTACAACCAGCTGTTGTGTGTAATCATTTGTTTGTAGGTGTCGAGCATCATACAGTGGTCGTACTACAAGACGACTGTCTGACAAAGTGCGTGAACATCATCCCACGTGGTTGAATAGTTGTGTGTTTAAAGCGGTTTCAAGCGCTCTGGTTGCTCATTTGACTGACACTAATCAATCTGTCAGTAAGAAAGACGTGTTTCAGATTATCTACCGAGTGCCAAAGAATCGATCAGAAATGGTGATTCCGAATGTTGACCGTGGCCGAGTCCATCAATATCCGATTGCGCAACCCTGACCTCTGTGCTCAGAAGAAGTTCTTGCAGACACGTAATCTACCCTGGCCCACAATCAATGAAGCCCACGATTTGGAACAGTGACTGCGTGACTGATAACAAACACGCTGTCCATAACCTCTATTGACCATTTTTCTGACTCACCCCAGCTACTGTTCTCATAGTTATTGTGTTGTAATTAGCCTGATGGTCAAGCATAGAAAACAGGCCTTGTTCGCTACTTTGTCGTTCTCGTGACCACCAGAAGTGATGAACGCTCGAGATAAGCACCCTGTTTGCACAGTGAACAAACGGTGATCCTAACAGATTCACGTATTACATTGAACCTCCCTTGCGAGGAAGGTGGCTGCGAAGAGGGCCATGGGCCGTTAAATTAAAAGCAGCTTTCAGGTTTAAAAATGACCACCACTATCGGCTGCCTATATGAATGCCGATGTTCTGAGATCCGTCGCAGGGTGAAAATATGATCAACGCACCACCCACCCCCTGGGTTGGAATCCTGTTTGTTCTTCGCGTATCTGGCTTTCTCTTGGCTTAATGAGCCGACGTAAAATAAGGCCAATGAGTAACTTGGATGCAATAGACACTAAACTGATGCCTCTGGTTGTCACATAAACTTCGGACCCCCCTTTTTGAAAACGGGAATGACTGTTAATAGGCACCAAGCATGAGGCACCTTTCCAGTCTCCCAGATTGTCTGAGGGGAGTTTTGTCAGTTCTGATATCAACCTCTCGCCACCATCCTTGAAAAGCGAAGGAGAAAGGAGATATGGTCCAGGAGCATTATTACGCTTCAATAACCTGAGCTCCAGGACCAATTCTGCTTCCGACGGAGGGCCGTCTGGAAAGCAATAACTGACCATTCGGGTCCGGTCGTCCAAATGATCTAGCTGGAACCAACTGAACTGTTCTTCAAAATGTTCAGCCCATCTGCCAAGTCGGCGCCATTGATTGGTGATAAGCAAACCATCTTTCTCAAATATGATCTCGCTTACACCACTTCGACGACCAGTACAACGACGGATCAGGGGAAAAAAGCTTCATGCTCCTTCCGGATAAAAAGGCTCGTTCCATCTCTTTCGACCGCTCGACTCAGTGAGGTTCACGGTCTATCAGCAAGCTTTTAGTCGGCTTGCGCATAAGTTCTCGTTGGTCGTCATCATACTCTCAGCAAGATGGAATCAACCGACGCTTGTGTATAAGGTTTATCTACGTGGCAGAAGTCTCATTCTGTCGCAACTGCACAGATCCTTCAAAATGTACCTGTTCGCAACAAATCTTCATAGCTGTTACGAGTTGTTTCCACTGTTAGTAAGATTCGCCAACCTGACACGGTCTAGACAAGTCGTTCTTGGTAAGCGTTCTTTAAGTTCTCCTTGTTCACATGTGAATTACTTAGATTTCATTTATCAGTATATGGCTTATGAATAAATGACAGAACGAAAAGGGCAAGCACAACAGCGACCCCAGTAAAGCTGGATACTCCAAAATGCAAGACATTCGTTGACACAGCGGTGTCGCCTGTAACATATCATTACACGATCGATTTGTTTTCATAGCTGGAGTGCACAGAGCGGTCTCCATGTGATACCCTACTCCTTTCTGTGTTCGAATACGGTATTCCAAATATAAAAACCTTGGGATGCATATAGTCATAGCATTCTTTCACCATCATCGGTGCGTTGTGCCTAGACACTAAACTTACCAGTTAGCTGCTTTCTATCTGAAGGAAGACAATCAAGATGAATATTCAAATAGCCAGTCAGTATGATGATATCAGAGGTTTTAATCTGTTACGGAAAATCAGCCAGCGCGTGGTAGAAAGTATTCTTTATAGCATCTGGATTAACGTCCTTTGAAGCGCACCTTAATTTAATGAATATACAATGCTTTTCCTACTCGTGTTGACAGATTTTAACCAATGTATTGAGACTGACATTGAACAGATGACCATCAACTGCAATCCAATCAAGCAAACACTTCTCTGTGTTGGAACTCAATGCGATTACCATATTAGCATAAGAATGAGATTTGTCCCCGCGGCCAGCAAAACCAACGCCAAAGAGATGCTTAGATTGATTGCTATCCAGAAGTATTAGAGATAGCCTCGTAGATTCGCGCATCAGACACATAGCAAAGGTTAAACTTCATACTTTGGACCGCACTTTTCAAGGCAGCTTGCTGACCAATTTGTCGGAGAATGCTAACATATGAAGCAACGATGTTTTTCAGTTGTCATAGTTTCAGAAAACGACCTTCAAATGAGGGTTCGGGAAACACGGAGAAATCGGGGGTAAAATAAACGAAGTAGTGATGGATGAATAATGTCATTGTCGGCAGAACCATAGCTACTAACATTTTCCGGATAGGTATTAACTTGACGGACTCCATCCGAATATGGGGTTTAAAAATCTGATCAATACGACGCCACGACAGAGTTTTCTTGAAAGGACCTAGCAGGAACCAGTGACTCAATGGTCCGACTTATCTGATACCGATAGACTTGCTTAACCGCAGGATGCAGTGAATGGGACGTTGATTTCTGATTCTGATCACTGCGGTAGACTCCCAACTCTTTTCTTTCTTATTCGGAAGGCAAACGAGCCACTATAGTAAAAAAAATAGTTCCATAGTATATCCAAAGGATCGTATCTCACTAGCTGAGCACCCCTGTGCGTTCAATATAGCAACATACAACCCTGTGAATGTATCCGCTTTTCGTCCCATCGTTCGCCTTTGGCTTGGCTGACATGGTTTTACCTGTCGGAACCGTAGTCCTAGTCAGTATAGTCCTCCGGGTGTATGCAGCGAGCGAACGTGGCCACTACGGCAAAGTAACAGAATAAGTTGGAAATTTGGAGTGAGAATGAGTGACATGAAACAAATAATGAAGTTGAAACACAGAGTATTACCACCATAAAAGCAAAAGAAGTAGCAACAGCAACGTTTATGACCTCTTACACGACATTTCAGCCATGATCAATCTTGGTTTAGTACCGACTCACTTTTCTTTTTCTCTGCCGTGGCATTTGCTAGTCCAGTTTCACTCGTCCACTCAGAGGAACCACAACTGATAGAACTCGCGCTAATTGAATGACCAAACAGAAGGAAAAATAGCAGGCTGTTATATACGACCAAAATGAAAGACGTCTGAAGAAGTCGGAGACGTTAAGTTGACCAATAAATCTGAAACAATAGGTTGGCGGCTGGAATTAACGGGTCAGTCACTTTACCTCCCTCTGAGCGATCGAGAAAAATAAGCGTTACTTACAAGTGAAAGTGACTGAGCTAGAAATGATGATTCCGCCGTGTTTAAATGTGAACAGGATGCGAGCACTGGTTAATAAGTTCACTTCACGGCAGCGTGAGTTGGGGTTCTAATCTCAGTGGAGGGAAATATGCGTATTGCTGATAGGCCCTACAATAGTGATATCGATCATAAATCTTAAATATTCTTATATATGATCCGCATACATCTTACGCAGTTATAAAAGCTCTATGAGAACTACGGAAGGCAGCTATTTAGACAAGTTGCTACCAGATGGCAGAAACCGCCAACAGATGTGATAAGCCGCAGACAGTTGAAAAAATGTCCATCCAAGAGTGATACAACAGCATGTGTTCCATCAATAATATGATTATGAAAATGGGTATTAATTTGAGTAATTTTTCATCTGGGTGGACTAACTACATTAGAACTTCTTATGCGGGTGAAGCGTATAAACTAAATTGCTGATTAGTTATTTCACTATACTATTCTCCATCTAGTTTGAATAAAAATGTAAACACTAGGGTGCATAAAAAAGTTCATAATCATGCAAACGTCCGCCTCCGTTAGTTGTTACTTCTGACGAAATGACGACGTCACTATCAAATTATCAACTTGCACCGAACAACAATGACCACAACGAAACAACCTCAATGTTAGTGTTAGAATCATTTTCAGACATCATGTAGATGCCTATTTTTGAATAATGTGCAGCTATGAGCTATCAATTGCTTCTCAAGTTTAAGACCACAAAACCTGGATCG
Organism: Paragonimus heterotremus; assembly: GCA_013368495.1. Taxonomy (NCBI): domain Eukaryota; kingdom Metazoa; phylum Platyhelminthes; class Trematoda; order Plagiorchiida; family Troglotrematidae; genus Paragonimus; species Paragonimus heterotremus. Next base: position 36,133 of record LUCH01001201.1, on the reverse strand, counting down.
GATTAGGGAACGAAAGTACTGAAATTCATATCCAAAATACTCCTTGTCGTAATTTTTCACGAATGAAAAAGTAGAGTAGAGTGGCAAGTATAACCGTGACCGAAGTCACAATGCCACACAACTGTACCCACGTTTTATGTACAACGTTTCTGAGAAGCTGTTTTGTAGCACCGGGTTCTTTATGTCCAACATTCGAAAACGTGTTGTGCGATGCTGATAGTTCCGTTTCACCTCGCTAACCGCTTACTTTAAAAACAATCTGACTCTGTAAGTAACAGAGTACGGCGGCAATGATCGACCGAAAGCAATGTGGAAGGAAAGGAGTCACGACCAAGTAAATTGAGATTACGAAGTGTCAAAAGACTGGTCGCCGTTGCTTAATCAACAGGGTTTCAGTGACTGCAAATGGTGTGAGGTTGACAGGATGTAAAAACACAGTAAAGGAGTTGACTAAGCAGGTGTTATCACCTGTCGTCAAGATAGCTCCAGGTTTCGCGTTCTGTTGAATGTTTGGTTGCCTGTTCGCGTTGTCGATCAAATCAGCCATTTGGGAAGAGCTTCAGCTATCTGATAACTTAAACATATATCAGTAACTCTTACATAGAAGACACCGTAAACACAAGCTAACTGACAGAAAGCGTGTAGGACTGAATTGCCAAGCCAAGTGAGTCGTGCGGTAATGAATCTTAACCACACCACTTGATGAGAGCATCAAATGTAAACTGGTAACAAGATACGCACTGCTAACAACAGATTGAAGCCTACAACTCACAGTAGTAATAAAATGATCAAAACTAAATAATGGTCTTAAAAAATTCGTCTTAAGAATTATGTACGTTCTAGACCCCGATTGCGGTGAGTAACTATGCGCATTTGGGGGTATATACTTGACAACTTTTTGATTAGGTACTCTAGTCTTTGTGTCAAACTGCCTTCCGGACATAATATTTCACTTCCGCCAAGAGTGTTTAGATGATAACAGGCTTATAAGCGACAGATGCGAAGTTGGCACCCTAGAAGTATTGACCATTCTAGTTGACCTTGTAAGAAACAGAGCGCTGCATCTCATGAATAGAATAGCAAGAGAGGATATACTGCTGTTAAACTCAGCTTTATATGTGACTTTTAAACTGTGATACAAAAAAGCAGTAAGGTTACAAAGTAAATGAAAATGTCCCTTGTCACAAAAAAATCAGGATACCACCAACAGGATATCTGTAAAATATGGTTACAGCAATGCTGTCGGGCAGCAACCTTTTTGACAGTTGCGAGAAAAAAAAAATCACCTAGTGTTGGATCAACGGGGATCCTCAGTGTTATAACATCAACCTGTCTAAGGGCAGTGTCGTGAAATGCGAACCGAATATTTAATGTACACAAATAAACGGTCAACAAGACAACCTGAGGAAAAGGACGAAAATTTTTCGTCAGCATACAAAACCACAAGAAAAGCTGACAGCTCAACGTGTGTGGTCGACTGGAGAATTCACAAGTTAAATAACCCCTTAAACAGTGTGTAGCGGAAAAGTTAGTAGCAGGGATGTGAAGCTCATTAAGCCATGACGCAAGTTTGTCCAATGTTGACGCGGGATGTAAGGCAACATCAGTTTTATGTAAGTTTCACATATACTTCATATGCAGTACTGGTTCCGGCTGGTTAATACGGAGTCCCGACGATGAACCCATGCAAAGAAAATACTTTCGACAACCCGACGTTTCGCATAGGTTCACGGTGATCAGCAGGAACTGCGAATATCCTGCACACATATGCATCATCCAGGAAGTGAGAAACGCCTTGGCATTCGTTTAGTTTGAAAAATGCACGATCCTTTGCCCCCATCACGGATTTGGTAGCTAATGTCAAGCAGGAAGGTTAGTGGGGGGCAAACCGTCACGCCATACACTCGCCAATCTTGCCTTGAACCAGCCTGTATCACTTGATATGAAAGTATGACTTTGGTGTGAACATACGGATTCTCAAACTGGGCCTGCATTTGACGTGCATCAGTAAGCTCCGGTGAGATAATCAAGACTAGATCCAATGTAAAAACTTCCATCTGTTGTGGCAATACGCATTGACATACATAATCCGAGTCGATCAGGGAGACTGACGAAATAACAACTAGGTGCGCCTAACCCGCAAAACATTTTCTTGTTACACTAGTGAAAAATTTTCGTTTTTACAGTGCAGAGAAATTTCACATGAACTTGAGTGCCTTATTTACATGTTACACTCTTCAGAATCAAGACATTAGAGGAGCGACCAAACATTCATGTCACGGATCAGTTCGCGAAGCCAACATCAGTCCGATCCGAAGTAACTTGTACAACCAGCCACTTTTGGTAAGCTGATGAAATACAATTGAGCTGCTTTAATTACTTCTGTGATTAAATGTGAAATTGCACTAATCGAGTACACCAGCAATGGTTAGCCATTTTTCAACTCGGCTAGGTCAGATTTTCTCGCCACACTAACCACAGATCATACCGTTTCGTTGCAAATCAAAATAACCGTAATTAATGTTACCTAAAGCTGTAAATTTTGAAACTTATGACAGTGCTAAGAGTTAACCAAGAAGATAACTCGTCAAATTCCTCGATGTGTGAATACATAGCCAATCAACGGTAGCCGACACAATGACCGAATGTTCTGAACGTTGGGTCAGTCCATCAGTTGCTACAGCATGAAGAATATTCTATTGTGCATTCCTGGTTCTTTGTTGAATTGTAGGAAATTGTGACGGGCGGTTTCCGAATGCAGAGAAAACAAGGATAGTAAATAGAGAAAAGTTCAATGAAATAGCCGGCGTGTAGTCACATCAGCAACGAACAGCGTAACACACTAAAACAATGTTCCCTTAGATATGCCCGATTACTGACATGTGGGACTGGGTTAGGAAGGTGCCTAGGAAACTTGTAGTGCAAGTTGTTTTGAGCGTACTTGCGCAGCAAGCAAAATTCTAAAAAACTCAACTGATTCAGTCATGAACACAGAATTGGACAGGATGTTTTAATGTGAACAAACAAAGTAACCTATTCAATCCATAACCTAGTTTCTGGAAATGACCCCTTAAACATCCATCCCTGTTTAATAGGAGATGTGCTACCAGATGCCTTGGGGTGTGCAGTATTTTGTAGGTCTCCTCTAAGCTGCTTCTGATGCATTGCGAACTGACCTTATTCCGTTGATCCTTCTGCATAGGGGATTTTCTTGAGATACCTAAATCTTCTATTGGTCCATCTCTTGACACTTAATGACTGTCATGTCATTTTTGAAGTAGGAATAACAGGTTCATATGTTTGTTTTCTTGGTGTGGGCTGATTAGGGTGCTGAACACAGTGGGAAAGACCTCAAGGTGAGAGGTTCCTTGAATTCTTTCCAAGGGGTGCAATGACAGTGGCTTTTTAACCATGTCTGGACAACTTGTAGACAGACTTATGTCGTCGGCCACTAAGATACTTAGGTCTCGGTTGTGTAACGTTTCCAGAAATTTAGTATCGCCAAAGTAGTAGTGTGCATGCATATGCATCTGTTGACGCTAAACGGCCACCTATTTTCCAAGGGTCATTGGTTTAAATAGTTCAAATCATCATGCACGGTTTCCCCTTCTTCCGGACATTACAATTCGCCAATTTGGTATTATCGGCGTACAGCATCATCAGTGAGTTAACGATGCTGAATAGGTCAACAGCGAAAAGAATGGACAACAGAGGCCGTAAGATGAATCCCTGTAAAATACTTATATGGGCAGGGAATCAGCCAGACAACTGTCCAGTAGTTTGAAACATTGGTTCCCACCGATAAATTTGAAAAAGGCTAACAGTAGCACATAAGATATCTTGCGCAGTGACATTTCGTTCGCATCTCATCGGTTACTTTTGCGAAATTAATATGCACGCTGTACAGCGGGGGAGCAAGCAGCAAGCCAAAATCAATCTAGTCATGTCTGAGATAATCAGTCAGGTGACCAAGGCAGAAGTAGCGTATTCACTGAAGAGAAACAGCAAAGTGATGTGATATAACAGAATTGCTGTAGGTCGAAAGGGTCCACAAAGATATATGGTTAAAAATCCATACAGATCGAATGGAAGGAGTAAAATGTGGTTGTAAAATCTATACAAATCGAACACGAGTTAAAAGAATGTACGTCGATTAGCACTGAATAACGCAATATGGATTAAAGAAAGATAGGGGTGGTGAATCAGTTGTCAGATTTTATGAAAACACCTATCTAAAAAAAAAGTTCAGATTTAAAACGGATGTGAAAATAGAATGGAATCAAGAGTAGCAGTCGTATCATGATCAACATAAGGAAAGGCTAGTCACCAAATGTTTCCGAGTGTGAAGAATGGGATTAAGTGGACATACTGAGAGTTTCCGCAATTTGGAGCCTGTTTTAGACAGGATCTACAGAACACTCCGAAGGCAGTCCTTGGATCCACTGAGTACCCGGTCAATATAAGGTGTTTTGTAATGGCACTGAAGGAACAACTAACCTCCGAATTCAAAAGCCATTTCGGTATTTGATCGTTGATGCGTGTGCCAAGGTGGCTCTCAATTCTGTCGACGTATATGCCCGGTAACCTTGACAGTGAACACCCAAGCGAGTAGAACAGTCGAAATAATAAGGTCTAGAGAGAAATAGATCGAAAGATTAAAAGACGATGACTACATGTGCCCTGGGGATTACAAGAACCTGTGTGATGGTAAATTACCAGAGCTATTACTAAACATTTCGCGATATATCAGTCATGGATTGGTTGTCTAGTCGTGACTTCCCCACATCGTTAGCATTATCAGTCGCTGTCCAAGATCGTGTATACGTCAGGAAAGTTTACTAGCGTTATAGATAACAGATGGTGAGACTTTAAAAACGCGTGTGGGCTTCAGATTACTACCTCCAGAGAACGAGAGATACTGGACGCACCAGGTAAAATGTAAATCAGACTGTGTACCACACGAATGAGTCTAAAGCGCGAAGCTGAATAGATGAATACCAACTGCCAGAGCATTACACGTATGAGTTACGTACACTAATAAACAAAAAAATTATGAACATGTGCCTAACCAAACAACCGACTGCAATCGCGGGTGAAACGTATGTAACAGCACGTAACCACGACGGTCTGCAACATCTAGTTAGAGAGGACAAGCCGAACTAGTCACTTTGAATAAACTCACAATGAGGTTAGAAATTGATGAGAAAATAAAATCACCCGTTTGCCTTCCTAATATCATAGAACGCCAGCAGAGTATGCGCATCAAATCTGTTACTGACAACTGTAAGAATGCCTTCATTTTCAGAAACGTATTTTCGTATACAAAAACCAAGAAACACCGTCCGGGAGTGTTTTGGTCTGGGGTGAAAGTCTAGATGCTATACTAGAAGAAGCACGTGTGAAACTGAACTGTCAGAAAATGCCGGAAAAGCTTTGCACACTGGACGGAGAAAAGGTAAGTTCGACGAAGTCGGGTCTAATTCATCCTGAACAGAAAATAACAAAAGTACTAATTAGAACAGAATTGCGGAATTTTGAGTACATGTCATCCGGAGACTTACAATGCATGGTTACAGTAAGCTGTACGACCAGTCACTCTCGAAGACAGTGTGCGGAACACCCTAGAAGCCCAATTAACGACAAACTGAGCAGGAAAACCTTCTTACATTCTATTTACAAACTGAATATTGGTCGGAGTTAATCACGAAGGTATAGCTCAAATGTAACAGGTGCCCAGTATGTAATCCGACAGTACATTTTAACAAAGTACTTAATTTTGTCTGGAAAATCTCGAAACAGGTCAATGATAATGCGAGATCTGTCTCGTCTAGATGGAATTCGTTAGCATCTCATCCATAAATTTTGAAAACTTTAAATCTGCGATATACAGTTCACGGGCCATTGTAGGCATTTTTACAATCCAACTCGAGAATCGAATCCAAAAATGGTTTATTTCACGGAACTTAGCAAAAGATGGAGCAAGTACACCGGGCTATCTATCTGAAATGTAGTCACCCGATACAACTATTGCGAACAGTCTAGAACTAAAACCGCGTGCACACTGACTAGACTCAATATAAAAATGCCACCCAGCGCATGAAATCACATCATACAGTGTTCACTTTGCCTTTGCATGGGGTCAGGTAATACGACTGACAGACTTGAAACAGGATCAGCTAGTCTGCCTGGTTTGCTCCGGTGAGAGATTTGTCTCCAACGGAATGCAACAATGCGAAATTAAAGCAAACTGGACCAGAGCGAGAAAAACATACGGCTCGGGCTCCACAGAGATGATCGTTCAATCACGTGAGAACCCCCTGGTCGGTGTTGATCCTTTCGACCCCAAAAACACAAACTTGCACAACAGAGAAAATATGCAAAGTGATGTGGTGAGTTCTCAGCTTATGATAAACTGCTTACGATTTAGTAATATGAATGACTGGGGGAAATGCAGAATATGAACTTTAGTCATTTAGTTGAACAAAGTCGCGCAGAGAGTTCAGCCATTTTACTAAATCCTTAACAACACTTTTGCAATTTTACCGAAAGACGATAGCGCACTGGAGATAAGCTTAAAAAGGAAAGTTCCACTGGAGTCCGATACAATCAATACAAAAAGTTCCAGTCTATCATGGTGTCCGCTATGTCTATTGTGGTATTTGAAAACTAAACTAACTCAAACAGGCAACTGTTGTCAGTATGACAGTAACTCCAATTACTGTTAACTAACCATGAACCACAAAATGGCCGTTTACTTAATATGACGATATGAAACTTAAAACAAACAAACGATGAGAAACAAGGAGATCGGCGATCAACCGGTTATGCACTCAGACGTAAAATCCCGTTTGCCACTAAGGGCGATAAGTTAATACGTACAATCAACTCAATAACGTTGTACGGCTTTAGAGATCATCAATACTCTCCCATTTCTTTTAAAACAGAAACGTATCAATGTCTACGAAAATGGAAAACCTATTAGAACAGCCCAACTAATAACAGGGGACTCCCTCAATCAACTTCTAGAACGATCCACGATTCTGCTACGACTACCACAAATAGCTGTGTGTTTCTACACTCGTGATGGAATAAAGGTAAGACAAGGTTGATGCGTGACAAGCTGATAAATGTTATCAGATGGAAAAAGCGGATGCAGACTAGAATCACTAGGTTTGAAAGTTTGCAGATCAATACTATTGGCAATAACAATACTGACATCACACTTACCAATGACTTCGTGAGGGCACAACATCGCTACGTACTTGGTAGCGGGCCGAAACAGTAATTCAGGGCCATCGGCCACACATTAGTGCAGCTGACGTTGCGTTAAAACATGGTCAGCAGTAGCATATAAATGTTGGAATCGATTCTGCTGTCACTCAGCTGTGGGAAATCTCCAAAGCTCTGGAAAGCATGTGCTTCTCAGGCAAAACAAAATACATTTCTGAAACTTATCATGTTACGCACAGTCGTGAAAACAAAAGTAGAAACATTCGAGAGCATTAGGTCGTTCGACATGTCCATGGAAGAATGTGCATTAGCGGACACAATCGCGTTCATCTCTGGGCAACTGACCTGGATGTTTGCCATGTGTTTAGCTTCGAGTTCCATAAATGAGATTGTACATATTCGCTGCGATGTTCGAAATATTCGGCTGTTAATGATCATCCATTTCGATGAGTAGTAGGGGATTTTGATTTTCATATAGATTGAACATCACCCACAATTGATCGCAGCTGTCGCATTCCCACAGACTTTCCAGTCTGCTCGTTTCGAAAAGAAGCACTAGATTCGAGTTTCGCTCTCATTAGAGCTCGTCAGCAGTGCATATCATCGCCACTGCAGCCGGGACTTGAACCACGGACATTCAGTTCATGAGGCAACCGTGTTTACCACTACGCCATTGACCTCACGTTAGGCACGACCGAATTATCATATGTGAACAATCAACCACTTTCGCTTGTGAGTAAATATCGCTCAACAAATCAATGATTTCTGTGATTCCAACTTGGAGAGAAGTCCTAGTCGAGGGGTCATTGATTGGAGTTAACAGGCAGTAACTGTGTCCCATCTCGAGGCGATCGGGCAACTTGGTCATTACTCATAAGCGAAAGTGGTTGAACGTTCATAAATGATAATTCGGTCGTGCTTAACGTGAGGTCAATGGCGTAGTGGTAAACACGGTTGCCTCATGAACAGCATGTCCGTGGTTCAAGTCCCGGCTGCAGTGGCGATGATATGCACTGCTGACGAGCTCTAATGAGAGCGAAACTCGAATCTAGTGCTTCTTTTCGAAAAGGGCCGACTGAAAAGTCTATGGGAATGCGACAGCTGCGATCAATTGTGGGTGATGTTCAATCTATATGATCATCCATTTCGTCAAAAAAAAACAATTACTTTTGCCAGTGACTCAATGATTCAACCGGCAGAGGTTCATCAGTTTCAGATTGATTCCATCTATCTGTTGTAGATTACTACATTCCAACAAATCCTGCATGAAGATATATTGGCTGTCTCGACCACCGGACAAGGATTCCTTTCGACACGTATGCATGAAACGCACCAAAATAGCTCACAGTAGACACAGTAGAAAGAAAATAGCTCTACAGTTTTTCATGAATTCCTAAATTTGTCACGACATCAACTGTATTAATTCGAGAGTCTGAGTTTGCTTTTGGAGTTCTACTTACTGATTGGGATGGTTGCACACAACTCGGGTGGCACTCAAGTCCTCCAGACATGTGAGTCTACATGAGTTTTAGAGTAGCGCTATTTAGCAACACAACAATTCGAAGTTAGTCACCGTTAAATCGATATACAATAAATCCGAAAGGGCTTACAATGAAAAAAGAAGTGTATACACTTTGTATTCATGAAGCATTCTATTGTATTTTACAATGATAAGAAAAGATAAATGGCCGCAAACTGGAAGTATATCAACAAATCACATCACGGTCCAAATACTCCAACATAGGCAGGACGAAGAGTTCGGTCATATAGCCGGTAGCCAACTTTGGTTACAACTGCGACAGTGTTAGGCTCCTTGCCAGTCTGCATGGGAGCTTGAAACACGGCCTCGTGAATGTTTGGATCGAACCGTTCACCTTCCACGGGTGTGATGCGAACTAGCCGATGTCGTTCGAATACCTGGTGAAAAGATTGACGAGAGATTAATTTTACTGAAAAGCGTAGTAACCCGCACAGCACTACACATCAGATATGAACGCACTTATATACTTCATTGGCTTCTTTATGACAGATACGTATCACTGTACCATCAAAATAGAGTGTGTATGCAAAAACTAAACAGATACTGTCCATGTGCAAACTGCAACCGATAGTAACGAGAGCACCATTCTGATTTTAGAACCTTATCATATGAATGTCGATCAGTGTAGTAGGACACACTGACTAACATAACAAATCGGTTAAATACGCACGGGAGTAAGCATAGAAAGCATCTGACCGCAAAACAACAGCTTATCGTACGTTAAAGGAATTACTCAAAAGATCACGAAATGCCATAAGAAACTGAAAATAAAACCATTAGACCTTTCTCAGAAAGCAGAGAAAAACTGGGGAAACTTTAAGGCAGCAATAAACAAGCCGTATCACTTGGTCTCAAGGTAAAAATACCTACTTAAACAACCGAGAGTCGAGTCTGAGTTGTCAGTCCATTAATCATTCATTGAAAAGACCTTAAATTTAGCCGGGCCTTCAAAAATGCAAAAAACGCCGTTTACATCTAGCACGCGTCTATCCACAAAACAGGCGATGGAGATGAAAGTGATAGATTACACAAGGTGGTCAGATACAGTCTTTTAGAAAAGGTTCAATACAGATGTAAAGATTTCATTGGTGTGATAATGGAACGACTGTAAAATATCGTCCAGAGGGCATATCGAGAGTAATTTTATTTGTATGGTGAAGACTGAATTGATAACTCCCGAGAAAATAGAAAGCCTTGAAAAGAATGTTTAGAGACTGGATAAGTGCCCTTCCTTTTTTTACTTTCGTGAGCAGGTGTAAAAAATTTGGGAGGGTTCCATTAAAACATAGGAACCAAACAAAATTTTGAGGACAAAACTACTATCAGTCTGTTCAAATATAACGGACAAGTAAACATGTATGACTGACTCGGACAAAAAGTCTCAAATGAATGAACTATAAACTAAAATCAAAAACTGACCGTAAAACGGTCGTTTCGCTCCTGATGTTGGCTGTGTGGTTGTCTGATTCGAATGTGGCAAGTCAATCCAGCGAAAACAAGCATTTTATCGAACAAGGCAAAGCATTTAAAACAAAAAACAGCAAAAAGCTTGAGGAGACCATTCTCTGGAAATTTCCGTAGTTCCAAAAGGCTGATATGACGAAAACAATAGCTTTGAAACGAAAACTCGCGAGACTTCAAATCTGAGAAAAGTACAAACGCTTTAAAATCACTACGGCTATCAAGATTTTGAAGGCGGTAATTTTTCAGTCTTGAGACATCGAGTGATAAAAACTTGATGCTCCCTCAGATTTCGAAGTGACGATGATTTATTAACGAGCTGTACCATTAAATATGCGAAAACGAAAAATCAATGATGACAGAACAGTCACCACATCTAGCGATAAAAGCAACACAGCAATGGTCCATCCATATAAGTTGAGTTTCTCGCTTATACATCAAAATGTCCTCGCTACCATGTCACATGGGCCAGATATGATCAGACTGTCCAGACTTAGACAGAAGCAACCGCCACGATAGGGTTCGACTAGTATCGATGTTAAGTTGCTATATAACCATGAGAGAAGATCCTAGACTAGAAAAAGATGGAATGAAAAAAACTTAATTCGTAAAACTTCTACAGCTAAACTAAAACAAGTTTTAGAATGCACACGGCTTTAAAAAAAATGTTACAAGCAAGACAGTGATTAGGAGATAATTCTTCTAGCTCCGTATAACGGACTGTCATTACTTCGTATCCAGTCCAAGCAAACAAAAGGTAGCGCACTCCCACTGAATCCAATCGGCTGCCACATCTAACCCCTCCAGCTACACACTGTGGAAAGGGCCTTCAGATTGGAACAAAAACGGCAAGTACCCTTTTTGCCACGATGCCACCACACGCCTGTAAAGTCGCGCTCTAGTTAACAGACTTGGAACTACTTACGTAAACCGACGTCTACGATCACACCTCCGTCCTCAAAGGCTAAAAGATCGCTGGCCAAGCAGACCACATAATGGCACTTTCGAAGAAAATTACACACTAATTCAGGCATGCTTCTAGTTACCAGTGTAGATGATTGGAAACTGCCTCCCGAAAGGGAATCAACCGAAGATAGTTTTGGTATTCAAAAGTGCAGTCAGATAAGCAGACACTTGAAGATAACCGACGGGACGCAGAGATGGAAATTTTACTGATCATCAGATGTTCGGGGTGCTATAAGCCTCACCGGTCAACAGCAGCCGTTTTTCTAGGTAAATGTGAGTTGAATCAAAGGAATTCAGTAGCGTTATCAGTTACACGAGAAGAAGGGCCCACTGATTAAACCCGTGAACACATCACCAGCGCCTTGCTTCAGAACATGTAAAGATCTATGGAAAAACTGATTAACATATGTAATACATTAAACAGCACAGGTCAACGCTGCCCACCTACTCCATTCTTGTTAAACCTCATCACGGGTGACTATCTAAGGCATTCTCAAAGCTGTCTAACCGCTGGAGAGCTTGAGAATAGTGACTACGCTGATGACAAAGTGCTGATGGTGAGTCGTTTTTAAGTGGCACAGACAAAAACAGATGGCATTTCGCGGTCAACATGCGTATATTACATGCACATATATATACACATGTGTATGCGAAACGTAGTACTATTTGAAGGCGTGGGTGTTCTCATTCCTACATTCTTTATCATAAGAGGTCTGCTTGAAACAGTAGATAGCTTCATTTACTTGAGTGACACCTCGCAACAGTGTCAAGGAGATAGGGTCGAAGTAGACGAAAGCAAATGTTGACTTGGCCGACCTTCGTCAGAAAGACGTCCGGTTGTGGCCGAAATGAAGGGTTACAATGTCTACTCTATCCTTTAGAGATATGGCGTGCTACTGACGAAAATGCGAACAGAGTTGCGATGATTAGCCACCGTCGCTTCTGCCAAAAATCCTCGTAGCAAGTGGGACTATAGAGTGAACAATGCTGTTGTTCGCAAGCGCGAACTTCCAGACTCCGGATAAGCGATCAATCGACCACATTGTAAAAAAAAGCCTGCGATTATTGGATCGTACATCCCGTGTACCACAACTGAGCGTCTGCTGCATAGGACAAACAGATCATCAAGGAAGTCGGGTAACATAGCCGAGAATTCTGAAGACAGTAGCTATTTCGTTCGGTAAATTTGGTAGGTGCTGCCTTCCAGGTTCAAAACCATCTGATTACTCAAATCACTGATTACTAAAGCTAGGTGACATGACAGCGCACCTGTGTCAGCGCTAATGCTGGATACTTTAATTTTATTTTATACAGCCTTCTCTCGTCTTCTAGTGGTTTCCTGCGGGAATATTACCCATCACCACAGTCGTGAACGGCGGATGGCGACAAATGTTAACACAGTCTATCGTTACAAACACCAGATCGGCCTTATACGGTCGTGAGCACATAGCAGTCTAGAAAATCTCAGCGTTCACCCGTAACCAAGAGCAAAAGATCACGTGATTGCAAGAAGTTAGCGTCCTCGAATTTTTAGATGTTCACAGTGCACTTACACGAACCACTTATATTTTTAGGATAGATAAGATTCAACATTTTTATCTTCCCGAAAATTTTTGCGAATGTAAAAACGGTCACAAATTCTATGTAATAGTACATTTCAACTTAACATCTCTTGCCATATCCACTAGATGAACAACATTCTACTATCTAAATTTAAAACAGCTCATTCCCTTCAGAAGTCAGAAAACGAAAACTGGTAGATGCAAGCATTTCGTGCTGACTTATCAGTGCAAAATTGACAATAACGTGAAACGGTTTTTTATATCGAACAGTTAGAGGGGTAGGATGGATAGTCAATCGGTGGGTCAGGAGAGGTCACTAAGTCCAGAGAAGGGTCAAGTTTACGATCAACTGTTTCCGAACACACAGGGTTGGCTTCCGTCAATTGATTGCGACAGCCTCAGTGATGTAATAGGATTCTGAATGTACATACTGGGTCGATAACGTGACCAGTAGTCAGGGCCAAAACCATCTTCCGAACAGGTGGCCACAGTGAGGAAAAAGAAGGTTCATATAGAACTGTCTTTTAGAGTTGATTATAGCATGCATCAAACAACTCAAAGACCAGTGAATTCGATTAAACGAACGTTTGACGCAGTGGACCTTAGTGTATTAGCTCGGATCCAGGAACTGTCTGTCCCTTCAATCAAAAGAGATCAGCTCGTCGGTGCCGCTCACACTGTGGCTACCAATTTGCATGTGACTGCAAAGAAAGTTACATAAGCAGAACCGAGGAGTGCTTGATCTCTAGAGTGAAGGAACATTTGCCTAAATGGGTGCAGAACTCTGTATTACAGAAGAACGACAATGCCTTTGAAACACACAAGCAACCAGCGTCCACAGTCGCAGGACACGTCCTGACCACTGGCCGCGTTAACGACCCAGTTTGTGCATTCATAATTCTATTACATCACTCCAATCCAAGATTTTTGCGGTTCGCTGAGGCTGTCGCAATCAATCGACGGAAGCCGACCCTGTGTGCTCGAAAACAACTGCTCGTAAACTTGATCCTTCCCTGGACTTAGTGACCTCTTCTAACGCACCGATTGACTATCCATCCTACCCCTCTAATTGTTCGATATAAAAAAACCGCTTCATTTTATTGTGAATTTTGTACTGATGAGTCAATACGAAATGCTTGCGTCTACCAGTAGTCTACTATCTGTTACTTTAAGATAGATGCTGCTCTGTTACCTTTCAACGTGGCTGGTATCCGTGTAACTGACTCGGAAGTCTGAGTGTCATTGTGTATGCCTCGATGTTAACTGTATATGGCTCGCTCGTAGTAAACTGGGTATTGTAGTGCAGTGACCGCTTAGTAATTCACATAATGCAAATTTGCGGTTTATGAGGTAATCCTTAAAAACGATAAAAGTTTAACCTGTCTGCTGTGTAACACCCGAACCCATTCAACACATGAATTAGTCTCGCATTGGACCTATGAAACACTCATCATCACAACGGTCTTGAGGCTGACCGGAAGGTACTGTGGCTCGGGCTGCCGCTCAACTCAACGGCGACGCGGAACATCCTAGAAAGAAAAGGTCACTAAAAAGATTAAAGATTAGTAAAAAAAAAAGTAAGCGGAAGAAGGGGAAATGGCAGAAATGCAGGCACGCTGTTAACTAAAATACACCGCCGTCTTCAACAGTGTTTCTAAACAGTGATTTGGATGATCACCAGAACCCGCCAGGCACGTGACACACACCCACTTTCCTCAATAGAACAGTCCGAGTCTTCATATTTCTCTACCGCGTTGTTGATTGGCCAACACGCAGTTTTAACCAACTGTTATTGGTTTCAGTAAATAATGCCCGGTACTGTAACTACTCAGTTGACATGCGAAGTAAGCCACTTAAAAGTCGCAGACCGTGCGACATGACTAGTTGACCAAGTGATCGTGTATTCCGAGCGTTCCAGTATACACGTAGACAAACGGCCGTATTGCTCACGCGATCAATCCACTTAATGTGGGCTAATTGACGGAGACAGCGATGGTCAAGCATAGCAAGTCTGCTAACATTCTCACTGTGAACAGACCACGCTTCCGAACCATAGAGCAAAACAGAACGTATACAAACATTATACACCCTTCCTTTTAGCGACAACCACACGTCTTTGCAATGCCACAGATGACGCAGGTTGGCAAGAGCAGCACATGTTCCCGCCATCCTCGATATCTCATCGGCAAGGCTGCGGGATGGCGAGATAGTGGAAGCCAAACATGTGAAAATGACCAGTCCGAAGCAGACAGCTCGCAATGATGAACGTGAAAGTGAGAATGCTCCAGCCTTGAAGGAGCACTGCAATTTAAAGATGAGAATCACATTTCATACGAACCTGCCTGGTTACTCACCATGGTCAGCATGGTCCGCTTGTCGTCGGCAGAGGGGCTGAGCAAGACAATGTCATTCGCATATTCCACGTCGGCCAACCTAGTGCCAGCAGCCAGCTCGACATCAAGCCTACTCGATTTCCCAAGCGCGCCCTTCAGAATGTCGTCCGTGACAAACCTGAACAGGATTCGGGAGACCGGACACCTCCGACAAACATTACTAGGAGTGACGAACGTCCAAGACAGTTGTCTATAAACCCTTATCCCGTATGCAGAGGGAGCATACAGGTTCATGTATTTCTTTGGAACTCGCTTGAGGGGACAGTCTCAGAGGACGTTACCAGCAATCGAATCGAAAGCAGACTTTATGTCTAAGAATACCACGAATGTCGGTCACCGTGCCGGGCTCCAGCACACACAGGATGATACTATTAAAATCGTACATGGTTGTGTCGACAATTAATTGTCATCAATCTATCCGACAGTAGTTCTGTGATACATACGGATTGGGGATAAGACGGGGGAAAGGAATTTTTAAAACCGTCTAAATAGCTGAGGTATACTGATATTTCCACAGAGCGACTTACAAGTCCACAGACAAACTCGGATTCTAAGTGCACTCACTCGTAGGGTCTGCTGCGGGTTACTGCTCTTACTGTAGCTGATTTCGAAGAACTAATGGCGTTGCATCAAATCAGCCGTAAAAGTGAGAACTCGAGTAGAACACGCGCTTAAATGGAACAAATACACATGTTTGCAGTCGTCGCCTGAGGCCCAAGGAGGTGAACGAAGTCGCAAGAGCGTTATTGCGCGCAATTTACCTACTTTAGAAACCTGTGCTCTCGTTATTCAAGCAGAGGCTGATGTAAACCACCGGAGCTTCCAAGCAACAGGCAATGACCTTTATGATCCAGCAGGCACTGGCGGAAACCATTTGCCCCAACCTGTCTACGCACCTTCGACTACTGCGAATAATTCTTTTACTGGAGGACACGACGAAAGAGAAGTATGCAGCTTGGCCTGTTATCCTCCCACAGTCGCTTATTGGGATCAGATACTAATCTTACAGACTAAGAAACTTCAGGCGTGAATGGAGACAACTGAACTTCACCACAAAACTCAATGCGATTGCCCCAAGTGACCTCCACATATATACCGAATCCAGCTCACGAGTTACAAAACCTGGCGCGCCGCCATTTCCACAGAGTGTGGCGGCCTCAATTCACATTATAACACGCCGAAGCAGCCTTTCTCAATTGATGATTCCCCTCAAGTATATTCATCTACTACGTCTGTTTTTACATCAATGCGGCTTCATTCTTCAGCAAACTGGATGAGTTTCGAGATCTCTGCACACAGTGAAACCCGTTCACAGTAGGCATACCAGATAACTGGCGTAAGGAGGAAGTGCGAGAGGGCGAACTGTTCGTCCCTGTAATGACTGATTCGCAAAGATAGAAAAATCGTTTGGGATAGCAGCTAAAGACCTCAAGTATTCGAGACAGCAAAACATCAATGGTTCGCACTTAGCTGTCATACAGCCGTGAGGAACACAGTAAACCCCAGTTAGGCGAAAAAAGGGAAGGAAGGGACCGAATTACTAGGAGTAACTACGTTTACACTCACATGTTTAACACTGACGTGCCTAAACTTTGCAGAGAACCGAAGTGCACGTGAAAATAAGGAATCATCAGCAACACAGCTTCCTTGTGGCCTTCATTACCTCGCGCTATTGAACGCACTTAATTCACAGACGACATTCACGCCAGTGAGTTTGATTAGTTTTCAACGCATTTGAAGTCTCCAGTCATCGACCCCTAGGGTTCTACTGAATTCTCCTGAATCGGCCTGGCAAGCAGTCAACGTCACTTGCTTGACTGATGCGACCAGCGGATCGCCTTCTGCTCACAGAGAAGCCTACATGGTCTTGCACAACATTCTGTGCCCAACACCACCTTTGGTTTACAACTGAATTTTTATAATGGGGATTTCAGTCATACGGAGCTAGGATTCGCAAACCATTTGGTTAACGCTGGGGACTTCCTCGACACAGTCATGGAAGCTGGCTTATTTCAGCTTGACCATAATCAAACCAGGTGGTTAGTGGGTTAAGGGCCAACTTGCCCTGATTCTAACGAGGTTGACAAGATCGGTAAACTAATAATCACAGCTACAATCGGTCACAGTAATCAAGGGTAACTGAATTCAACTATATATACAGTAATAGGCAACATATTTCACAAAAGATGGGTTTAAAGACCTATCACAAAGCTATTTTCGCAGCTCAGCAAGGTTGAATTCCCTGGTCTTATCGCCACACAGCCTAGGTCATCACTGGCAGGCCATCGTTGAAGAACTCTTCGATGCAGTTAACAGCTACGTTTCACTGAAGTGTCTCCGGCCTAATAAAGCACCAACACAACTAAGTAGTGAAACCAAACGTCTCACGAAATTGAAATATTCAGCATGGAGCACGTAACAACTGGAACAGATTGAACTTGCGTTTGACAGGCATGTCGTATGATACAGCCGTATCATGGCTTCTATCGGAGAGGATCGGTTCTGTCGTCCATGTGGTATGGCTCAAAAGCTGAAGATGAATCCTAAGCATTTTTACAGCGAAGCCACAGTATACATATGCAATAAAGTTGGCATTCCGCAACTTGGAACCTCCGGCGGAATTACCAACACAGATGTGATGAGGCACCCAACACTTAATAAGCAGCACGCGAGCGGTAAAACTGCGAATCATCACCGACTTTTAAGAACAGGGATTAATCCAACTGAACTGCATTCAATATTAGTGCCACATGTCATAATCGAATTAGGGAACCTAACAGCTCACAAATCACCCGGTCCACACTGTCGTCTTGAGAAGGTGCACCAGAGAATAAGCAGAACTGATGGCGGCACTTTTTGATAATTTTCTGTCAGTTGGCAGTATACCGATAGCACGAAAACAGTTCGCAATCACAACTATTTTCGGAGGTGAGTGCAGAAGTGACCCGACAAACAATCGACCAGTAGCTTTATTTTCTGTGGTGTCCGAAGTAATGAAATGTTTACTAGAAATTTCTCTCAAGGCCAAGGTCGAAGACCTTCAGTATCTTCATCAAGGAGCAGCGTGGCTTCTATAAAGGAACCGTACTGTGTGTACATTTCCATGACTTCATTCAATACATCATACTACTCCACAACTCCATTCTCCCTCTTTTCAGCACCTACGCCGTAATCATGAAACGAATGAAGCTTATATTTCGGGACTTCCGTCTTCTTGTTTTCGCCCAATGCACGTTTTAACGAATACCGAATTTACAACAATTTAATTGTCCGAGATTTTGTGTCCCGAACGCTTTGATGCTGATCCCAGCTGTCAAAACTCTTCGAAAGTTTGGAACCATAGGTTCCGTACATTCAGTACTAAGACTAACAAATCCTTTACACCAGAGTCAGACAAACTTGATGTTCTCATCAACTGCGTACTACCTGTTGTCTACGAATGTGATGAAGCTCTTAGCATACTAGGAAAAATTTATGTGGAGCCTAGAAACGAGGTTCTCGCTCGGTATCTGTTATCTATTCACAAACAAGAAGTGAGTCGAAGTTTGGATCAGTTCCTTCAGGCATTTCTGTCTCTGCTGAACAAAACCAAAATGATACGATACGCGATGCATTCATTGGTGGACTGCAGTCTAGTAATATTCGGCATTACCTAGAAAACAAACTGCTCAATTTGGACGCAGTTTCTGAACAGGTTTGATCTCTGGAGATAGCTTATTAGATCTTTTTTTATGCGCACGAAATCTCGCCTTCTACATCAATTTCTAATCTAGATTCGCCAAAACACTGAACCTTTGGCGCGTAAATTTGGAATATCCGTAGTAGCACGCGAACAGTGCTACTTTTGGGGTTCAACCAGACATCTCCGTTTAAAGTGTCCGGCTACGGACGCAGTGTGCACAATCTGTGGCAAAAAGGGACATTATTAGTCAGTCTATCGATTAGCACAGGACACGAAATTTACATTCACTGCTAGTCCCTTGTTATCTTCGATGAACGTGGCCGCCGCTCCTCAGTGGCTGTCAAATGGGATATATTTGCAAGCTTTAGAAGATACTGATAGCTCCGATAGTTATATTTCTAGTTCTGTCGTTTAGATGCACCGTTTTAAGATGGAACATTCAGGGAGTTCTATAATCATGACTTCTACAAGCCTGACAACTTACACTCACGGACACTGCTAAGTAATCCTACAAGAATTTCAAATATACGCATTTCGAACTTTTACTGTTATCAAATTTGCGTTAATGTGTTATTAGGGCGTGACTTTTGCGTCTCGCAAAAAATTAGAAAGCCCGTTTGAAGGCAGTAATGAATGGTTTTCACTGTGTAGTCTTGTAGCTACATGCACCGATCCACCACACCTTTTCGTCAACCTTTCACCAAATTGCAATCTGATCGCTACTAAATCGCAACGAAATTCTGCTCCAGATGCGTTTCAACAAGTAAGAAATCTAAAACTTTTTGAAGGAGCGTATTATTAAGCTAACCAACTCCCTATAATGAGTCCAAATCTTAGTTGCAACTGACGAACGACACAAAGATAGAAGGGTTACTGATTAGAGTCAAACTGTAAACCGCTTCACGCCTACAGATGCGTACCCACTTCCCGAAATTGATGAAATGGTTGTAAAGATCTCGAGCTATGTTGTCTTCAGTACTACGGACTTGGAAGGGGCCAGCCATCAAGTATCAGTCAGAGGTTAACAAAAAGTCTTCGCTGCATTCGAGGCATGCCGTATTCTACTCTGTGTGACTAACGACGTATCATGTATTCAAAGTTATCAATGAGATCATTAGAACGCAAGTTCTCCTTGCTACTTTTGCTTACTTAGACAAGAATCCAACAAGAATGAAGAGCAACGTGGGAAAAACCTGGAACGATTTTATGCAGCTGCTAATAAATACGGACCAACATTCAACAAGAGTAAAATCGAAATGGCTGTTAAACAGATCACATTTTTGGGGCAGAAGGCTTTTCATATACTGATAAAACCAGACCTTAATAGGCTTCAATCGTTGCTGAGTTTGCCACCTCCATGAGATTTGAAAACCCAAAAGCGAGTCGTTAATCTTTTTGCATACTACTCCCAGTGGATATTAAAATTTTCTGAAAAACTTCAGTCTCTGGTCAAAAATAAGACACTTCTATCAGAGTCCAACAAAGTTTTGAAAAGTGAACTTGCTTGGCCCATGATGATAACTGTTGACCCAGAAACATCTCTCGCAATAGAAACGGACGTTTCAGATTTTGCCATCGCTGCCACGATGACAGAAAATGGCAAGCCGATTGTCTTCTTTTCCAGAACGTTATCATCTAATAAGCGACAACATCCATCAGTGGAAAAAGAAGCCTATGTGATCGTCGAAGCCATCAGAAAATGGCACCAATGATTGCTTGGCACACATTTTCAACTAGTTACTGATCAAAAATCAGTCACTTTCATGTGTGACATATCACCTCACCCCACCCGCTCAAAAAATGAGAAGAACCAGCGTTGGCTCGTCGAGCTCTCTTGTTACAAGTTCGATGCAATCTAAGTCTGGGATAGGGACAACAAAGTTGCCGATGTATTGTCCCGTGGATATACTGCGTCGTCACCGTGCAACGTTAATCTGAAGAATCCACATGATGCCCTGTGCCACCCTTGAGTTGGTTGATTTGTTCACTGTGTGCGTTCCAGGAATCTAACGTTCTCAGTGGACGACGTGGAGGACCATGTCTAGCTGAACAATTTCGTCGAGTTTAAACCGAGGTTTTACAAAATGCTGGCCGGGAATCTGACTAACACAACGTATCCTTTCGAACGACTGAACGTCGACTCCGAAAAGCCTCTATCTTCGATCTTCCGAAGCAAATACTTACCTACGACAGGTGATGAAAATCCACAATTTCCATTCGCGTTTGCGTGCTATGATACGACAGCATCAACTAAAGTCGACTGTTTCTGCCAGTTGTTCTCTGTGTTAGACATATCACCTTACATCCATTCGGACCGTGGACCATCTTCTAGGCCGAGGAATTAAGGTACTTCCAACACGACAGAGCAACAGTGACCAGCAGAACAACGGAATGTAATCCACAGTGGGACGATACAGCGAAACGTTTCAACGGCACACTCTAGCGGTCTACCACGATTGTTACCAAGTCCAGGTCCCTTCCAATCAATGAGCGGAAGGTTGTTTTTCCTGACGCCCTTCATTCAATATGTTCTCTCCAAGCACCGCCACAAACGTAAGTTCACAGGAGCGATTGTTCCGACACAATCGGAAGTTGATCTCTGGTGTCTCCTTACCAACAGGGTTAACTGTTTCCGAACTTTTTTTCATGCGACGTAACGTTCGTTCATCTAAACATGAACCATTAGTTAACCAAGTCGAACTCACTGAATGCTCATGTGAGGCTCCCAGATGATCAGGAAGAAACAGTCTCCATCTATCAACTTACTTCAGAGGGGCAGACAGTACGTTGACCCGTTAACGTACCAACCTCTAATGCAGAAACTGAAAGTAGCCAGAATGTTATCGCCTATAGCCTACGCGACAATCAATTTCAAGACTGTGGAAAATTATTCTACTTCGCAGGCAATTTGTGTGAAAATACTTCTGTTAGTCCAACTGCATCACTGCTAATACAGAAACAATAGAATTCGTCTGTGCAACATCAGAAGCCACAAAGCTTAAAAGTTCTCATTTATCTCTGTTCTGCCAACTTCTGTGTTCTCAAGCAAAGTAGGAGGGAGAATGTGATGTATGTGCACTTTTATGACTATTCACTTGTTACATCATACTACTACACATTTCTCTCTTTTCAGCTTCTATGCTGCAATTATAAAAAAAACAAAGCCTTTTTCTGGAAGTTCACTCTTCTCGTTTTCGTCCAAGACAACAAGGACATTCACGCGTCATGAATCTGTTGATGGCTCTAAACTTTCGGATGAAGGCTGCCGATGCAGAATTGGCCGTTGATGTGATTTACCATGACTCCTTTAAAGCCTTCGACAAGGTTGACCATATCTCATTATGGAAAGTCCATAACTAATGGCCTCGAGAAGCGTTTATTTAAGTGGCTTGGTTACTAAGCTGAAGGTAGGTCCAACGTCAATGTGACTGTACAGTTATCCAACATAGCCAAATCATCAGTGTCACAGAAAACACAAACCACTGGGGAGTTCTAAAGTGCCTGGGAAATGTAAAAACCATGCAGAATGATTCGAGCTACCTACACCAGTGTTTCATAGAAAATAACTAGTCAGTCGATATCAACAAATGCGAAATAAATGCATGATTATCAACAAAGTGTGTTGGAAAATACATTGGCAACGTTGACCTACCTCTACGAGACGTACGGAACAGTGGCAGACAGATATGTCAGCAAATTGTACGGACATGATTAAAATGGCACTAGCATCATTGCACCACTTGGGTGAATTTGCGGAAACTTTCACCTTGAGGTCTTTCCTATTGTGTTCAGCACCCCAATCCACCCACATCAGGAAACAAACATATGAGCCTGTTGTTCCTACTTCAAAAATGATATGACAATCATTAAAAGTGTTCAGAGACGGACCAATAGGAGATTTAGGTATCTCAAGAAAATCCCCCATGCAGAAGGATCAGCGGAATAAGGTCAGTTAGCAATGCATCAGAAGCAACTTAGAGGAGACCTACAAAATATTGCACACCTCAGGGCATCTGGTAGCACATCTCCTCCTATTAAACAGGGATGGATGTTTAAGGGGTCATTTCCAGAAACTGAGTTACGGACTGAACAGGTTACTTTGTTTGTTCACATTAAAACATACTGTCCAACTCTTTGTTCACGACTGAATCAAATGAGGTTTTTAAAATTCTGCTTGCTGAGCAAGTACGCCTAAAATAACTTACACTACAAGTTTTTTAGGCACCTTCCTAACCCAGTCCCACATGTCAGCAATTGCGCATACCTGAGGGAACATTGTTTTGGTGTGTAATGATGTTCCCTCACATAACTGCACGCTGGCAGTATCATTGGAGTTTCTTTTTATTCCCGTTTATCTATCTCGCTTTGCATCTGTAAACCGTCCAATGGATTTTCCCCTGATAGCCAGGGAAACAGAAATTCACGATTAAAGGTACATCTCCCTCTTGTAACAACCCGTGAACGTACCACACATGCACACATTCCGTCTTCACCAGAACAGCATGATTCGGATTGTTCATCTTGCGAATAGTCCACGAGAGAACAAACGGAAAAACAAAAAAATATGGAATGGGAAAAAACGACGGAAACTTATGAAGCTAATAGTCCCGCGGACACAGTCATCACTGACAGCGACACGCTGTCAGATTCTATAGCGTTACCAACCAGCGATGTAGACGGTCACGCTGACCCCAACTTGATAAGCGGCACTTACAGACACTGTTCAATTGGGCGTTCCAAGTTTTTATAGTCCATGACCACGCCGTAGCCGGACACTTCGCATTTTGTCCAACCATCAGTGACCATGCTGAACAATGTATGGTGAGACAGGCAGTTCGTAGACACAGGAGGAACGTCAATTAGTCAGAGCAGATAACATTTCCGTCACCTCGGTTGAGGCTGGAAAGTTCCCAGATGCCCTGTGACGGACTATCTCAGTGCCCCCACAATCTACCTGTCATAAGATAGCTGATGAAGACGGCCGTGGTCCAGTGCAAAGAGCGCATACGCATGAAGGGGACAGGTTTCCGACTCGCAGAACGAGACTGAACGCACACACGCAATGTAAACTTGTTTAGTGATCGACAGTTGGACGTCATCCCAAAGCAATAAATGACGAAGATTTGCGACTGCACTACGTGCCTCCTTTATTCTCACAGACACCTCGCCAACAATGCTACAGGTCGATGAGGCGGCACCACTCAGATAAAAGGAGTAATCAATCCCACATGGTCTGCTTATGATAATAAAAATTAAGTAAGGATCAGTCCAAGACTGTAACAACACTACATTTTGAAGATGCAAGGTGAAGGCTGTACAGAGCGGCCACATTTAACGTAGTCACCATGATCTGCATGTCGTTTACGGACGAGCGAAGCAAATCAATATCAACCGTATAACCAATAGTGATCGGCTTACTATCTGACGAAAGTTCTATTATGAGATCCTCACAATCATTGAGTGTTTTTTACCGAGTGTTGTCTGTCAAGTAATTGAATAGAAAGGGAGAGTTCAGATGCTCTTGTTGAGGGCTGTCTGAAGCAGAGATTGTTCGAGATAGCTGCCAGTAAATTCATGTACGGAAGGTGTGTGCAATTATTTGCACAGATTGACATGCTTTACTGGTGCTCCCTTAAGATAGAAATGACACCAGATAACGTCCGACAAACGATACAAAGGCAGTCCTCATGCCCAAAAATATCTCCGTCGTTAGCTTAATACGGACGCTTCAGTGTCTGCCACAGAGTAAGGATTTGGTGAGTAAACCGGAGAATGAGTTGAAAACTTCCCCGTTCTTTACGTGTTTGTCATTTTCTGTTCTACAAGTTACTAAACTACGAGACCTGATAAGGCCTTCGATGCGATGAACATAAGGTTAATACCTCCTTGGCACGCACGCGGTTTTCTGAAACCATTTTGGAGACGAGGATGGCTGCTGACAACCGCCACTAACAATGCGCGTCTTTGACCTTTCAGAAAGAACGACGCGATGTTTGTTTGTCTGTTCAGGCGAAACTCCTGCCAGCAACACCTAAAAAAGAACAGTGAAAAGGACTACCCAGAGCTTTCGATAGTTTGAGCTCAAAACTCACATCGACTTACGAAAGAGAATTGTCTAGAGAGAAAGCAGCGGAACACAACAGAAGGGCTTACTGAAGCGCTTACCGCATGTGTCAAGTCGTCGCGACCAACAATAGGTTCGTGAACCAAATGTTTCAAGTACAGTTTTAATAACAACTAGCCAGCGAAAAGAACTACAAGTATGGGAAAAATCAGTGCACAATAAGTCCTTCGGAAAAACGTCTCCTTCATCTCGATCGTTCGCTCGGGCAAGTAACCCTCACAGAGAGTTGGCAGATCATGGCAATATTCGGAGTCAACAGGATCAGCCAACGTAAATTCATAAACACCGCAGATAGGACCACAAATCGTTTATCGCAACAGCAGCATCCCTTTGGAACCAACCTTTTCACGACTGGTTCGTGTCAATATCATGTGCACTTAAAGCATGCACACAGCGTGAAGTGGCAGTCATGCCGCAATACGAGAGAAGGGGATCGAGTAAAAAAGGAAATGTGTAGGGGAAAACCGGAACGTTGCACCGGCGTACACAAGGATTCCCAATACGAATACCATTCTATACAGCGTTCATAATCAAAGATATCCATTGCTCTTTCGACTTCAACCAGGAAGTTGTAGACGTCTCACTGAAGCAAGCTTCAATGTCAGTGAATTCCCACCCTGAGCCCAAGTCATATGCAAGTCTCCAGGCTGCCAATTCCAGCCTAATCCACCACTCCCAAACGGGGCATAGAATGAAAGGCAATGAGTTGACATTCGTAACAGGTAGCCAAGTCAGTGAAGTCTGTGATACAAAATCCATGTGTTCGGAGGTTGATCGAGTCTGTCCATCCCGAAAACACGTCGACGAATCTCGTTGTTGTTGAAACAGTGTTCTTGTTACACACCGCTGGTGCTCTGGGGACACCCTTATGGATGAGAGTAATTTCGTCCGCATGCTCTGTCTCAAAGTCGAGTGTCCGGGAACATTTCCACACCATAGCATTTGTGGCCCATCAGAACGCACTCCAAGACCTCGCTTATTAAAAAATTAAATAGAATAGACTGGACTGCATAGTGGTTTTCCAGTTGGGTTGTCGAAAGCTGACAGTGGACTGTCGTAAGCTCTGATGTTTGATATCTGACAGTACATTACTTTCTGAATGTTAACATACCTCTCATACACGATTTTCCTTGAAAGGCATTCATGGGTTGAATCAACGATCTCTGTTGTCCAAAAAGACGACGATTGCGGGCTTTCTCTTTGAAGATTGGAATTCGTACATCTGGCTGGGTGTGAATATGTGATCAAGGCTTGATTCCCAGTAGGACTGTTTTCAAGGGTGAAGAAACGTCGATAGACTAATACGCACAAAAGGTGCGTGAAAGCTCAGTTAGCGGGGTGGGTAATCATTTGGACGATTTTTATAAATGCTCAGCGAAACGTTTTATACATCACTACAGATTACTGACCAGTTTACCATGGACTTCACAAACTGTCCTGCTCGGTTTAATTCTTGCCACCCGTTGTTCAGATAGGATGAAAAAGCTTTCATGAGTTCCCTGTAGCCGCGGTTTGTTTCCTCTCAATAACACTACGTATCCATCAGATCTCATTATCCGCTCTCACTGATGCCACCGTGGTGATCACAGATTCCGGGTTACTTTTTCAAATAGGGGTCACTGGAGACAAATACCAGTTACGAGGCACCACTTCAGTTTCCCAAACACCTGAACGAATTTTGTGGGATTTGCTATCAACCTCCCTCCGTCGTCTTTGGAAAGAAGAGGGAGTGGATCAGAATCAGGAGCCTAGGCACGTTTTATTAAATCAAGCTCTAGAACATCTTCCACCTTCGATAGGGACCGAACGTAAGACAGTAACTGACCACTACAGGCTAGCTGAACGGTCCCTCAAAATATTCGACAGATCTGTCAAATCGACGTAGTTTTTCCGATGTAAAAAAAATACTCACCCACATAGACTCACTCAACAGTCAAATTACACAAAGTGGCACTGTGCTGTTCTTACATAAAATCTTACGCCGTCTCCTTCGACCGTTCAACAAAAGAAGGTCCACGGTCTTTGCAAGAAAATATCAATTTGTTAACCCCTCAGGGGATTTTGTTATGATCACAGCCATTGAGTGACTGATAGTCCACCGACGTAACAGCAACACAGTTTAGTCACAGATCCACAGCACTTCGAAACATACTTCCTCGCAACGAGCTTTGACTGCTCTCAGGGTGACCTTGTACATCAGCTGGTAGAAAGCTTGCTGCTTTTGTGCAGGCAAGTTCTGTCACCGATCAGAACTCAATCGAAACCCACATTATTCGCGATTGGATCTCCTTTGAATAAGCCAATCGGCTAAAGTACTTATTAGCAAGGTAAGCTCAATGCTCAACAGTGACGTTGAGGGATTACAGTATGAATTGCCTTGGAAATGCTGCTATGGTAGTCCATCAATTGGATCATTCGGTGCCTTTCATTTGCGATGGTGGTCAGGGTGGATGACTGAGTACAACAGTCACCACCATCATCATCATAGCAGCCATGAGCCCGACCAAAAGGTACTGTGGTTTGGGCCGCCGCTCACCTCAACAGTGACGTGGAATACCCTAGAAGAAAACGTTACTAAAAAGAAGACTAAGCGGAAGAACTAGAAATGGTATGAATACAGGTATGCCATTGACTGCGACACATCGCCATCTCGGATAGCGTCTCTAACCAACGGTTTGAGTGATCACGAGGACCCCATCCAGGCAGGCGACACCTACCCACTTTGCTCAATGGAGCAGTCAGAGTCTTCATATTTCGTGACCACGTGTGTATTACATGTGTATTACATACTGGACATGTGCACACTGAGCCTCAGTCTCATCCAGTGTTTATGGTCCTAGGTTGGGCACAAGCGAAGTCTGGTAGTTTCCATTGGTATACGTAGGTAAATCTGAAATTGACGACGAAGTAACTACTACCGAAAAGCAAAGCAAAGTTTGCACATGCCAATGCATATTTAGATTCCACACAGCCACATGAGACTGATTTGTAATCTTGGAAAGGGTTACTGAGTTGGTGATAACCCTAATCGTTGGCTGCATCTGAATTAGTCTGTTAAAGCATGTGCAGCAACAGCAAACAGATAGAGTTCGTGATGGACACCTCTATGTTCTGTAACCTTGCTTTCGAATCTGGCAGCGCGAAGACGGCTGTCGACGGGTATTCAGTCAAGCAGCGTCTTTTTTGCCCCTGCCTATTCGGCAGTTCAAACACCGACTTTATCGGTTACTTGGGCCGCAGGGTTGTCAAACAAGTGCATGTTGAACGCGCATCGTGGAGAGGCTGTTGAAAACTGAAACTGTGGCACTGCATTAGATTCCTGAAGCTGTATCTCAACACGATAGAAGTTATTGATGTTGACGATCTGCTGTGTATGAACTGTCTGTGGGTCCTTCTGTGTGAGTGTTCGGACACCTAGAGTGGGAAGCTTAGATGGTTCTGGGAAGTAAATAGAGTGTGAATCGACTACGCAGATATAACCTTTGATGTGCCATCCTTCTGAAAGTGACTTGCATCGTAATTAGGTATGGTGAGTCCGAAAACACGACTGAATGACCGGTAGGTAAAGCATTGTCCAGAAGACAGGACGAATTAGATATAAATTTAGCGACGTGAAGTGTGACATGAAGGAGAGCCGGCCGCCAGCACCCCGACGGGGAAGTTAAAGCAACAAAATGTGATGGAATCAGTTTCTGGTAGGTTTATGATTGTGATGACAGAATGTTTTCCGGTTGCTCAAACCAAAGGGTGGGACTGTATTGAGGAGTTACCCTAGGAGTCATTGGTTAAAAGTAACACACATGACACGAACCATGGGGTTCACAGTCAGTTGAGGGCCAGCGATCAGTAGTTCGGTTCCCACGCCTTTCGGAAGGAGTTCGTCTATCAAGTATGCCCATTGCACTCCGCATGAGCTTTTAATAGGGGATCACAAGGAGAAGTGGATCGGGTGTAGCAGATCTGACTAATCAGAGAGTCTAAAGCAGGCAGCACTACCGTGATTCCTGCCTTCAGTTGCCGGGGTCAGGCTACCAAACTGGTTTACATGCTTTTTATAGTGCAGACATTAAAGAGATCCGGTATGCCTTTTGCACTCTATGAAGCCAACCGTCACGACAGTGATTTGTATACCTTCTTAAGAAATCTGCTCATCGTTGGCGGATACCAAGGAAGGCTACATGTCATGTAGACATCAAGCCAAACAACGGACACGCTGTCCAGGAGCCTCTGTACTTCACCTTGGGACATTCGGAAAGTTTTTGTGACAGAGTAGTTGTAAGAACGGTGCCGTGCCGTGTGTCAGTGCGTGCTTCACTGTTCAGTTACAAGCTTAATATGTGGTAACTCAGCGAACAGGCGATCGGTTATTGAGGAGTTGCGAATAGAATTAAAGACCTGATGAATGAGCATTAGTTAGCTTATAACTGAACTGTACAATTACGATGTATATAAGGATGAATTAAGTAGGTATACGAGTACGAAGGTAAGAAAAGACGTAATGACAAATGAACGTTTCAGTAATACCACAGTAATAACAGCAATGACATGTTACCGTCAAAGAATTCACCTGCGAGATTCCATAGGAAGTTCGGCCCCTGACCATACTACCGCTCATTGTCCGCGACTGTTTATTCGCCGAGAGAACCGCTTATTTTGCCGCCAGCCTTCATAGGAGACCTTGCCTCAATCCTCAACCTAGGGACAAACTTGGTTACTTGGTATAGATCAACTTCATTTCGAACCTCAACACGGAGGGTTTGGAGATTGTTTTTTTCTCATCCTCTGTCTACTTGCGCACTTAATATGAGTGGTCGTATCATTATAATCTTTGCACTGCCTTGTTTGCCAGTGCGGCAGCGAAATGCGGAAACTGGCACACTACGTCAAAACGCAAGTTTCTAGTAGCAGTCAATGTTTGATGCACACACAGCTTGTGCCTGTGTTACTCAGGTTGACATTTCCTGTTATCTTGATATGTCGCTCAGGCTTGCAGAGCACCGGCGGCGTGTAAGGAGAACATGGTTTCAACAACGACGAAATTCATAGACGGGACGGACAGACTCTATCAACCTCCGAACACATGGATTTTGTATCACAGACTTCACTGACTTGGCTACCTGTTACGAATGTCAACTCATTGCTTTTCATTCTATGCCCCGTTTGGGAGTGGTGGATTAGGCTGGAATTGGCAGCCTGGAGACTTGCATATGACTTGGGCTCAGGGTGGGAATTCACTGACATTGAAGCTTACTTCAGTGAGACGTTTACAACTTCCCGGTTGAAGCCCAAAGAACAACGGATACATCTAGTTGAGAACGCTACCGGGCTTGGCGAACAACAGCACTAAACGGCGTGTGTGACGCAAATCCTCTTTTTTCTATTCGCATTTCGTTTCCTTCCAGTATGTTACTTAATTTTATTCTACAGTAAAAGTCGATCGCGTTGCTTCTCTAATGATCATGGCTACCGCTGTACTTTTTTCTGTTATGGAAGATTTTTGTATGTATACCCGCTGTGGGCGGCCCGATATGAACTCAGTACCACTTTCTTCAGTCGCGCAGCAAAGTGTATGCAACAGACACCTGTTCCTTGTCAGGGTTTCATCTATTGCTCTAACATTCGAAATCACTTTGCTTGCAACTCCTCAAATGGTCCTTAACATATTCGAATATTATATTCACTTCTTGCGTGGTACACCTTTGAGTACCAACGAGTATGTGAGCCCATCTCGCGC
The DNA here is from genome assembly GCA_013368495.1 of Paragonimus heterotremus. Taxonomy (NCBI): domain Eukaryota; kingdom Metazoa; phylum Platyhelminthes; class Trematoda; order Plagiorchiida; family Troglotrematidae; genus Paragonimus; species Paragonimus heterotremus. Next base: position 5,441 of record LUCH01001201.1, on the reverse strand, counting down.
CTCTTACTTTGCACTCTTGGTTGTTGTTGTTGTTGTTGTTAGTCTCACATTAGGCTAGAACCAAATCCCTAGTATACGTTTTTATCATTGTTGGAAATATACGGTTGGTTTCTCAACCCTATCGAGTTTCTTTAGTGTAGTGCGTTATCAACCTTTTTCGATTGCTCTTCAGAAAGAACGTTCTAAACTACAGGTGGACGGAAGTCAAACGGATCCGCATCAAAGTGGTGGGCTCGACTGGTCATCACTTCCTTTCAGGATTCTTCTCGTTTGATACATTATTTCAAAATAGCGAGCCCGTTCTTTGGGTGCCTTCCTTCAGTGCATTTTCACCTATACCAAATTAAGTTGGTAAGCTCACTATTATTTTCTAGGCCGATCGGGCTTCTACTCCACAGATTCACGTGGTGACATTACATTTTGAACACGTCCACTAACCGGTTTTGCTTTCGTGGCAAATCCTATAAACATCATTTATCATCACCATGCTTACACGTACCAGCGATCAAAACGCACATTTTACCGTTTAATGTATATTAGCTTCCAGACGTCCATCTCTCAGTAAGTAGTTTTATCCCACAGCAATGTTTAAACAGGGTTACCGATGGTAATGCGATCTCCGCACTGGTCACGATACACCATTATTCGATCATACCCACTTCACGTACTTTCGCCTACGTGGCTGTTCTAACTACAAACCACGCACCTAACGATGAGTTCGCGCTTAACTTGCGCGTCTGACAGACCGCCTTTCAGAGAAAGCACCCTAGGTCGTTGGTGGACAAAAGCCAAGCGTTCTCGCCTGTCCATTACACTTCTCCTGACATACATGGAATATGTAACAGGAAGTTACTGTGAAGCAATTCTGAGTAATGATAGTCGTACAGAAACGGACTGCTAGGATATGCTTACCCGACTGTGTTAACAGAACAGAACAGCATCAACTACGGCGAAAAAGAGCAACGAGGCAATTCAGATTAAAGACCGCTATGGTCCTAGGCATGGAGAAGAACCCCGAATACTGAGGAGTTAACAAACACGGACTAACCTTCAGCATTTGTTGTTCGGTCAGTTTGAGCCCTTCGTATAAATTGGCGAATGAGGGATTAACACCTGGTTTCAATTCTTCTGAGCTGACAGATTCCGTAGCTTTAGTCAAAATGTCAGCCACATCCAACAAGTCTTTACAGAAGCTTTGCACACCGAACATCTTCGCTTCGTCGATTTGCCGCATTAATCGCTTACGCATGTTTTCCAATTCAGCCAGTGCCCTCTTATACTTATCTTCCAGTTCAGCATGACTAGACAACAACTTTTCATTTTCTGTTCGGAGCAATGTTAATTGATCTGATTCAACAGAACTAGCAGGATCGTGATCATTCGCCTTTGATACCGGGGGAACCTCATCCACAGGTGAGCTACTCAATTTTGAACAAACTAGCCGACTTCTTGAATCCATATTAGGATCATGTATTTACTTACATCGGTTGCAAACGGAAAACGGCTCCCAAACGACGGAAATAAAGCGAACCAAGAAGAGACATTTGCAGCGTGGCGCATTCGACCTTCAGAAAAATTTAAAATGAGCACGTCACTCACGGTCAATTCGTCCGTATTTACACCCTGACATTGACGTGTTCAATTTATTTTTAAAAGTATTTCTATACACTGCTTTAGTGCTCTTGTCAACGTCTTTGTTTGATGGCATGTACATCACTTTTTTGCTTTACTTGTCACCGAGACAATGAACCTTAGTTTCCGTACACCATCTGTTGCTTCTCAACTTTCGCCAAACCGTTGCCTGAAAAATCAAATATACAATGAATTAGTTCAGCTGTGTGTTTCCACCAAACTTGCAACGCCCAAAGTTTTGCCTTCTACTTCGCGTGAGAAATGTTTGACAAATGACGTTTGACTCCATACTTCGGCGCTGTTATAATGCTCGTTGCACATATTCATTATTCTGTATTTTCTTATGTGACTTCGCGGTTTCCATCATTTTTTTCCGACGACATCACTCTGGTGGCACACTTGCCGCGCGTTTACACTGTCGTGCAGACGAGGCCTTTTGAATTTTTGACTGTGTAAGTTGTACGCATGGCCTACCGGGCCCCTGGGTCTTGCTTGTCGGTTCTCACTACCATTCTAAATTCTGGTCGTCGCTGTGTCCTTCACAGGAACGTTGTTCTTTGATGCCTCCATCCCGCTGCACGGTATTAACTGCCTGCCTTCTCTTAGAGTGAATGGACTGTAGATTGACAACTGTGTAACCCGCACTTCTTTGCGCCTCGCGACAACTCTAACTTGCCTTGAACAGCGCACTGCTTGTTGATTTTTTTAATTTTTACTAACTAACGGTACTTCACTTGTGAACATAAACACCTTTGCATCACTCTGTGCATGTTGGTCAGATGGATTTCAGTGGCCTTGTGTTGCAGTACAAATTTGTGCACACTGGTCTGTATTCCCCCTATTTGCGCAGTCGCTCGGTTATACCGCATAAATATTTCACCCAATGTTTTGGCTCCGTCTTACGACATACATCATCACAGCTTTCACCTCTGCTCTGCAGTCCAACGCAACTCAGTAAAACGTTTCCTTTTCGGGCGCCAGTAATTCAGAGTACTGTAGTTTTCATTCCAAACACTCGTGGACATCTTCCGTGAGTCTAACGCTCCGTTTGCCGTAACCTGCTCGAGGTTCAATGTTTTGGCTGTAACCGTTCATTTTGTTTTCGAGGATAGCCTAATGAGGTACGCACGCACTTACTTGAGCTATTCAATATTTTGTGCTTGACCACTAGATGTCCTTCTGACCACATCTGTGAACGCTGGTTAGCCCATTGACCTTACCATGTTAGAGTAGTCAATGCAACGGCCAGCAGGTCTTATTACCTGACGTACGGGACAGTCAGACACCAAAAGTGCCCAAGGATTTGCTTGCCGCGGGAAAGCTGGGAGGCAGAATGCCCTCATAATTTTCCCCGTACGTGCGTGGCCTCCTGGGTAGCCACAGGCTCTCACGTCAGGAATGTGTCAACTTCAAACGGTTTATGCAGAAATGGGTATTCTGACAAGACCAACGAATACAGGAAACAAGGTCATGGATAGTTACCCCGCCAAATTAGCTTATGCCATTTTCCAACCTCTTGACGAAGTGCCTAATTACACAAGAGTCCCGCGGCTGCAGAAGGCTCTCCGAAATGTGAGAACTCTAATCGACCTGCTGAAGAAACAGGCCGACGTGATAAGAGCACAGGGCAGATGATGTTATAGATTGAGGTCTCGAAGGCGTGCCAGATTGTGCTGGCACCATCGCAAATATGGCAGCCAAACAACGAAGTGTCAGAAGTCATACACTTTTGTCCCCCGGCCCGTAACTCAGACAAACCCCAGGGCCACTCCGTGACGACAACGGCTGTGGCTGACAAAAGACTGCTGGTACACTCACTTTACCTGTGGAACAGACATTTAAGCGCCAAATTCTTAGTCGACATAGGTGCCGAAGTGAAGGTCATCTTGCTAGACCAAGTCATTTCGGTAAACTGGTGAATTGTGCACTAAATGCTGTTGACCATAGCCCCATTAACACCTACGAAAGAAACTTGTGCACTCTTAACCTTGACTTCAAGTGACAAAGATCGACATGCCCACTAACGTAATGGATTTCTTGGGTCAGGCCGAACTCATCGACGACGTCAGTAGGCACGTGGTAGTTGATAGCGTTACTTCCCTCGCCGTTTATGGAGCGTACGCCGAAGCTAACATGTCTGGCGTACCCCTCATAACTCCAAAAACTCTAACGTACATTTTAAAATTTCCGATGAATTTTCTTCTACCGTAAAACCGCCAAATTTTCCCAGCTAGTCACGCACACCGCGCAGCAACACGTTACATAAAGAGTTCACCCATGGCTGCGCGAACATCTCGGTTTGATACCATGGAGCTCCAGATGGCAGGGGCTGAATTTAAACACATGATTCAAATAGGCATCACCCGACCATCAGGTAGCATTTGGGGGCCTCCACTGCACACGGTAATAAAATAGCCTCCTGGTGGTTGTGTACCATGTGGTGACCACCTCACTTTGATCAACGCAGCGGCTGCCATCCAATACCGCATATGCCGGATTTTTCTTTACGACAGTCCGGTGAAAGCGCGATGTCGAAATTAGACCTTGTTTGAGCCCATCAATACATGTCACCTTCACCAGAAGACTGCCCAAAACAGCGATAGCCAGTACCACTTGAGCTCTGCAAATCCCGCCGTATGTTGCACAGACGATCCAATGTTTCACTAGCGAAGTTTTGCGCGAAACGGTCTCTACATACGCCTATGCGGATAATGTTTTAATTGTCATCATATCAACGGCGGGACACCACAGCGATTCCAAAACTACGAAAGTAGTGCACACGAGGCTGAGTGCGTCTTCGGCGTTTCAACGCTGGCTGTTATCGGATATCCCGACAGTCCCTTGGTTACATTGCATCTAGCTGTGGAAACCACCGCAATAACATCCTTTACGCTGCCGTCCACAACGAAGAAGCTCCATTGGTTTCTGGGAATTATTTACTTTAATCACTGTCGCCTGCCGAATGGTGCCAGTACATTTGCTTTCTTGTGGAATATACTGGAAGGCCGCAAAAATGAAGCACGCTGACCTCATGTGCAATGGAGGCGTTCAGGCGTGTTAAGATATATTTAAGTAATTCCGTAAGCTTGATATGGCTTACTTGCCGAAGTTTGTTCTAGCACAGTCTGTTCTTTCCTACTTCACACTGCTGGCCCTCCGTTTATGTGTGGCTCGGCTTCACTTACGCCTCATCACTCCGCTGTCACTTGACTCATTGTGTTTGGTTGTGTTCAACTGGATCTTTGATCTTGGAACTTGTAGATTCAGTGCATTCAATATCGAGTTTTGCTGTTATTTTCTTACTTCTGGTTTTGATACTTTTCCCGTATTCTAGCACCTTATCAATAAAAACATTTCCATTACGACCGTCTTCTTTCGGGCGAGAATCGGTCGTTTAGCCGGCTCAGAATTTATGGACGTTTGCTACATCAGAAGGACGACTGTTCTGGACACAGTCAATCGAAGGACGTCGCAAATAGACTGAACATGGCTAGAAGAATCACTAGGCCTCCGAAACTAACAGCCAGCTCAAGTGAAATACACCATTTTTGGGTGAAAATGTTTGGGATATTCTTTGGCGTTAAACGCTTTCAGCATTTAGTGGAAGACCAGCATTTCATCCCCCTTACGCCTTTTGCGCTAAGTCCGACAAACACTCGCCAAGTAAGATTCGACACCATGGTTTCTTTTCCCATTGTTTGGCCTGCATACATGAATGCCAGCCGTAGAAAGTGTGTTAGCGGGCTGTCGTGTTAGGGAAAATTATTTTCCTGCAATTAATCATTTTAGTGGCTTGGTAGCTGATGCAG
>LUCH01001200.1:126325-136465 GCA_013368495.1 Paragonimus heterotremus | reverse complement strand
ATGTAATCTGACCGTTTACCGTACGGGGCATTATATACTGAAGCCATCAGCAGTTGGGTAAAACCTCGTGGTGGTCAAGCAACAACGTGGTCACGAAATATGAAGACCTTGACTGCTCCACTGAACAGAGTGGGTAGGTGTCGCTTGCCTGGATGGGTTCCTCGTGATCACTCAAACCGCTGGTTAGAGACGCTGTCGGAGATGGCGATGTGTGGGAGTCAGTGGTGTACCTGTATCCATACCATTTCTAGTTCTTCCGCTTAGTCTTCTTTTAATAACGTTCAACCTTCTTAGTAATGTTTTCTTCTAGAATATTCCACGTCACTGTTGAGTTGAGCGGCGTCCCGAGCCACAGTACCTTTTGGTCAGGCTCATGGCTGTTTTGATGATGATGATATTTTCCGAGACACGATGGTTTTGCTTTTGTGCTGGCCAATGAATTGACTAACCAGCTTTGTTCGGCCAGCCACAAAGGGCTCATTCACACGCCTCCTGGTCCTATTCCTTCAGATTTACATTTGGATAGGTGGTGTGTGATTAGAAACCCATGGCACAACGCAAGCCATTCGGGACAAATATTATGTGCAGGCGTCCTTTGGCTTTGGTTTGTGTGACAGGCCAATCCGAAACGGATGCCGCCAACCGTACGTGTTTATTGTTATGTTCATCATGGATTATATCACAAGTCATTTGTCGTCTGCTCCGTTGAGTTTAACATAATTCTCGGATCGCTGTCCATATAGAAGTCGTATCCATGCCCAGTAAGTGACTTTACTGGCAAGCCAGTACAAATAATCAGAGCACAATCCATCACTAGCTTTTTCGTATTCAAGTTTATGGGTGTATCCACAAGATTGGGAACACTTCTCGATGTGCACGTGCTTATACACCTCACGCACTGAACGAAGCGGTGGTTTATGTCTAATTTTTATGACCTATGTTTTCATCCTTTGTTGAACAGCGGTCACTGATCCTCCTTATCACACTGCTTATGGCTAAAACCTTCCCACCTTAGATTGTCCCGTCAACTATCCGATATGTCAGTATTAGTTTAATTTGTGCGCAGGCGTCTGTTTTTCTCGTGTTTCAGTTCACACGTCACTTCTGATACACACGTAAGTAGGTTGTCCAGGTCCCATAATTGGTCCGTTCGGACTGATCGGGAAGACATGGATTGACCGATGACGGGGTATAACCGACGTTCGCTCGCATGTTTGGGATTGTTCAGCTGATCGAGCACATTCGGCCGCCACCGTTTGTATGTATACGATGCTGTGGCCTTCTATGGCGAAATCCAAGATCACGGTTGCGTCAGTATCACACGAAATTCACGGACTTTAGTGCACTGCAAACATCAGCACATCCGACAAACTGATCTTCCGTCCGTCAGCATATCCAAGGTTCGTCGTCCAGACAGTCGGGTGTTTGGTATGTGGATTACACAGGCCATTTCTCTCGGGTTCGTCCGGTAGCCATCTGAAAACCAATCCGTTAACTATCGTGATAACTGAAGACGAAACTGATACACCCCGATTAGTAGATTGGCAGTGATCTCCAATCATGTTGCAAGTAGTAACCGATTTCAAGTCAACTCTCATAGATGAATCAAGCAAGGTAAACCATCGCGTGTGGTTAGCTCAGTGAATGGATGGCATAGGAATCTGCTGTTTACAACACTAATGGTAGATGAGCTGTGAGTAACGGAATTCCTACAAGAACAGGTATACGATATGAACAACCTTTCCTGTTTCGAGATTTATCGAGAAGTTATGTACACCGTACACTCTAGACCTGTTAGTTTAATCCGGTGCACATCAGTCGTGAGAATGTGTAGTCTCATTCACCTTTGAAAGATGTGCAAAACCAGAGAACTCTCTTGGGGCAAATTAACCTAACATCGAATCACGGAGAAGTAGCATCCAAACAGCTTAAAGCCAAAAAGTGCGGTGTTTGTTATCTTTTTTCTTGGCAATGGCCGTGTCCTCGATTAACGGCCACGTGCGTTAAGCACCTCCTACACCGAACCCATATACGTAATCCTGTTCGTGAATCGTTTGTTCGTGGTTCTAGCTGCTGAGTTTCAAAGTATAGTTATACACGCTGTTCACATCTATCGCTGGTGAAGCCGTAATGAAGTGAATGCATCTCGGCTGGTTTGTAGTACACTTGCTTGGTTGATTGGGTGGCTTGCGATTTTGAACCCAAGCCCTTACTTGACCGTACAGATCACGTGACAAGCACGGTCACAATATAGGTGTATGATGTGGTGGAACAACAGTGCCGGTGAATTTACCGTCGACGTTACTAACCGGTTGGCTATAAGCTTCACACGATGTTGTATACTACGTGGTGACAGTAATGATTTCACTGTGTTAGGGTGAATTATCGCGGGGCATAAAATTAGCACAATCTCGGGTTGAATTTCCGTTGAGCCAGAAACCGGTGCTATCGCCAATGCTCCATTTTTGTCTTCATCCACTAACTCATCACACGATTGAAAGAAAGAGAGAGAAATGCAAAATAGACAAACGTGAATCCACACGATGTCTGCAAGTTGTGTCATAAATTGTTCAATACCATCGTGTTTGAACCTGCTAGCATAAAAACGGTTCACTGCGTTTTTTGGCAAGTCAACTACAGTAATATTGAAATGAAGGTCACGTTGGATTGGTCAGTGTTGCTGAGCCTGAATCGATTGGTCTACTGTGCCGGTACCTTGAATGTGAGTGGCTCCTACAGGACGACGTGGACACTATTTAGCTAATTTCTACTGCGGTATCTTCTGTCGTTTGCAGGCCAGAAATCATCGTTTAAGAAGCAGCGTAGACTCTTAGTCGATACAAAGTACTGTAATATGTGGCAGGAGAACGAGAGGCAGGCGTCGTATTTGTTATTGTGCTCACAAAGCATTCATTAACCTTGTTTCAGAGGATGTGAGTAATTTGGGATTCCAGTTGTTTATTAGCCCGTCAAACGTGTTCACCTAATCGGCAACAGGACCACCTTGTTTCCCTAATATTCCACGAGACCGGATTTCGTTTCACACATTCTGTTGCTCTTATCTTTTGTGTTGTCGCAAGCACCAACCACTAGCTCGTGTATTCAAGTGTGCTTTGTTGTAAGCACCTATCTGTTTCACTGATATGGTTGTCACAGTAACTGCGAGTGAACCGGTAGATTATGGACGGTCTAACACATTTTAGTGGGTTACGATGTAAATCAATGACCGTCTTCGGCAATACGTGTGTATAAAGCGTTGGATCAAGCAATTTTTCTGCTTCTGAACTGATAATCTTCCCTTCTCTAAGACAAAGTCCGGCCGTGATTATTTCTATCATTATTACCCGCATGTTCCGCGTATTTTATTGTTTTACGTTCTCGACTGAGAGACCAATCAAAGTCTTCTTGTTTCCCTGTGCCTACTTCACCAGCTCGGTTTCATCATTTCCATCTGACTCATCCCAGCCGCTCCACTGGCTGTTCGTTCACTTTCTCCTCATGGTCACGTGTTTGCTGTGAAAGTGATTGCTGAACTTGTGTCTTCAAATCAATGTCCAATGGTGCAGCTCTTCAGTTTGATGTTTTTCTGATCAGTCATTTTATATGGTCACCTTTCTGATCTATTTTAACTGTCATCGAATTCCGTCTACTTTCCCCTGTAGGTCTTGCAGCATTTATTCGAGAAACACAAAAACAGCGCTCCGCCTCCACTACACCTCTGGAACTGCCAGTCACTTCGGAAAACGGCCTTATCGATTCATGCACGGACGAGATTCGGGTCAGTTCACCGGCCCCACAAATGGTCACCTCCTCTACGTCAGCCCTTCTGACACTTGCCCACTCGACGCACTCTACCTTGGCTGATGGGGATCTGGGTTTGCGTGTCATTGAATCCTCTTTGCCTGTCGATGGTGTCGGTGTTGACTCTGGCTCGGTCCAACCGACTGCGTTCATTTCGTTGCAACCTGCACCAGGCTCATTGCTCAGTTCTTCTGATCTGCAACAACTCGTTGCCAGTGGAGAGTTTATGACTTCAGCTGCACGGGTTAGCCAAGCTTGTTTGCACGTCTTGTTCTTACTTTAAAATGCAGTTTGAACTCCAGTTAGTATATTTCTACCAAAATTGATTCACTCTTTCTAGATGCAGACATCCTAACAGTTCCAACCGAACATGTGACATAAAACAAACAGGATTACAAACTCCAATTTGGACACCAAGCCGAAAACTTATAATCAGTTTGGCTTAACACAGTGAAACCTACATTTGTAAGTTAGTACTCTTCTATTCGCCTGGTAACCTTCCGATTTGTTGCGCTACTTTTCCAGTTAGATACAGGAAATTTCGTTTGTAAGGAGGTCATCGGCTGCCCTTGATATGTCCTAGTCTCAGAAAATGGACGTGGCTACTTCATCGTTTTCTCGCCTGTGCAGATTTCTTTTGTGTCGCACCGCTAGCCAAAAAGGTTCTCAAATACAAGCAGTGTATCTGTCAGTCAGCTTTCCGTACCCCTTGCATTTACTAATTGTTGATCTACTAGCTTACTTTCAGTTGCTATAAATGGCTTTGTTGTTACCGTACGAACAGAAACCGTATCTCACGGGAATCTATTTCCTGTGCATCGGTACAAAGCGAATATCGGAATAATAACCAATGGGATGATGGTGACCTTAATTGGTCGAACGTCAAACGAAAAGACGAGTCAGAACATGTGAGTAGGCACGCATTCTCGGAATATTAGAGAAATGTGTGAAAACCAGAGAGATAACTAGTACTTCCGAACCATAAACGGAACGGATATGGGAAAACATATCGTGTGTTGTGCTGATGTTTGTTATTATATAGTTCCTTGGTTAAGCCACAACGAGTTAAAAACCAAGTGTTATCGGTTTCCCAACGTTTCAACCCTCTCGGAGAGCCTTCATCAAACGATTTAAATCACAGATGTAACTGTTAACAATCGAGCCCATTCTGGTAATTTTTACCACGGCATCCTCATTTGATTAAAAGATAGCCAATAATGTATACGTGGATGTCCAGGCATACGCCGTTTGGTCAGCCGGTATCAGGTAGCTGTTGTGCGAACACCTGAATTGACAGTTCTCTCTGGTCGTATTCCACCTACTTGACGTCTGATGTTGAATATGTGGGTAGAATGATATGTGGCTCAGCGTAAACACTCTTCAGTTCTGATCGCTTTTGTAAACTAATTCTAATGCGCTGGTGTTTTCCTGTATTTTTATCGGCACAACAAACACCACCGTTTTTCTCGTACACCGATTCTGATGTAACCATTAAGGTGAACAATTGGAAGAGTATCGACCGGATGTAATAATACCAATGATAATATCTCCAAAATTTGTACACAGAATTCTCGTCTATCTCCCCTTTCTGAATAACTCACAACAAATTTACACGGTCTCTTTTCCATATTCCCACACCCGGAGTAATCACCTATCAGGATACTTAGGATTCTTCCGTCGAAAATTTATTCCTATTTTTGCCTCTCATTATGAGACTAAACTTCATTGTCAACCAATAATGTATCGCTGTTCATGATGATGATGATGATGATGATGATGTGGCAAAAAGATACAGTACAAAAATGCACGAATTCTACTCAGTCACACTGTAATTTAGTTTGATCAACGTCAGCCAGACAGATTGTGAAGGGCATTTGAAAGTGGCCATCAATCCGTTCTATCAATAGTACGGTTACTTTGCAGGCGATTTGAGCTTATCATCGATCGTTCAAGGAGCTACATTATAACTGTCCTCATGCTATTAAATCTAGCTTCTTAACATCTGTGGATGTTCTACTCACAGTCACATCCAAATTTCTGCAACTAGATCCACAAGGACACTAGTCACGATGCTTTGTTGAAAGCAGCCAGGTATATTCCTTCTGTTACGTCTTAATGCTTCGATATATCTCCTGGATACGTTACTGACATATCGCGCCGTGGTCTAGTTTTTTTTGCGATAGTTAACTAGTGATTAGTATGATACTTTTTGTTTTACTCGCCGAAATCGAATGTGTCGTGCATTTAAAGAAACCTTCTGGCTGTCCAAAAATCAAATGTGACGATTCTCTGTGATTGAGATATTGCACAAAATAAACTTTTCAGCAGGACGGTATATTGGAACAATCTCTCCAGTGCCGGGACAGCATTTACTTGTTGGGAGACATTAGTATGAGTAATATGGAAAATGGGGGTTCCGTTTTGGAGAATATTTTATTTTCAAACAGTTGTTTTATTTCTTCTGTGCGGGAAAGAGCTGATTTTACATGACATCAGTTGTATAAACAGTTGTTTTCGATCATTTCCATCAGTTCTTTTGTAACTACGTGGGTATGGGCGAATTATGTGTGAAAATCGGAATAAACCAAATGATTCCTTGGAAATCACCGATGTGGGACGGATCACAGTCTACTGGAGGAGGGTGGGTTTGTCAATGAACGCGTGAGAGTGTCACTCTTGTCTTCCATAAGATGCGTTTGTCGATGTCAGTTGTTCACGCTTCCCCAGTCGTGATTTGCTGCTTGAGAGCCCGGATGTTTGCATAACTTCTGAGTGTCATCTTTTTTGATAGCAGCCATCATAAGATGAAATTGTGTTGAAAGCTTGATCTGTTCATGTTATAACTGAATCCTACTGAACACGAACGCGAATAACTGCTACGAACAGAGATGAACGAATAACGCCAATAGAAACCCCTTCCGATTGGTCACTCCAAATTGCGAACAACCAAAACCAATGAGAACACGGACAAAGCAGACTCCGGATAGCAATGTATTTGGCTACCAGACGCTTTGCGAATTTACATGAGAAACTGGTCTGTATTTATAGAAAATCATTGGTCTTGTGGTGGCGTGAGCGCGGGAAGAAATATTTGAATCCCACGTCGATGCATATCTCAGTAATGGCTTATATCTGATTTCTGACAGCAGAACCGTATTCTACGGGTCAAGTTTACTCTGGCCCTAACAGTTCAGTTATTCCATGCTAGAACACCTCAGTGATGACAGTTGCTACGGCTGTCGTTTTACGGGCACTTTGCCTCATCACGCCAATGTGCTTCAGTACAGATAGAAAAGGCAACGTCAAAGAGGCTATGCTCATCGCACCATTCTTACTGAATCGTTGCGGTACAACACAAATATGAGAATAACGATCAGTGTGATAAACAGTGCCTTGATAAGTCGAACGTCACACACTGAAGGGCGAATCCGCGCACGCAAGCACGTAAACATCTTGTTTACATAAATTTGTGTATGTGACAGGGTGTGAGATAAATCGACCAAACATCTCGGTGCTGTTGCACGGTAGTGTTACCGGGGCGACTGTTACATAGTCCTGGAATCTCACTTGTTGTCTTGGCCAATAAGACGAGTCACTAATTCTTACAGAATAACACTGGACTTCATCGCAAAGGATAATGGAGCACTTCACAGTAGAGTTCCAAATTCGCTCCATTTCACGACCAACGTATGCACCAGGTCTGGACCTCATCGAAAACATTGGGTCTCAAGATAAACGAATAAGAGTTCCTGTTTACTCTCAGTAATCTCAAGCACTGATTCGGAGCAACGTTTTCGTCGCTGCTATCAGTGAAGTAATCGGAGACGGTCCTGGCCAAGTGTTCATCAACAACACACACGCATCATTGAAAATCCACTGTCTTCTTTCTACTTTAGTAGGCATGTGTTTGTGTCGTTAACGTTCTCTTTCTTGATATGATAATTTTGTGTGTATGTTTTTGCTAGTACCAGCTCATCGTTTGCCGCATCATGCACCATTGTGATCTAGGCTAGACTGGAGGCGGTAGACAGAATATAGGTGTGTAACATAGGTTCAAGGTATTATCGGTTTCTTAAACGAGACCCGAAATACAGTGTTGCTGTGTAGATGTAGGATACGTTATTAGAAATAGCAAGATATTGAAGCCGCTGTTGCTCATGTTATCTTCCCTATGTCATTTTTTGCTTTCTGCATGAATTTCTACTCACTGTGATGTCTTCAACTAATGTATTTTACTAGATTTGACACATACAGCCTGTGACAAAATTATAGTCATCTCATCTTTCAGTAGTATTTTCCTTATTGGCAAATCGTTAACAACCATTTATCGTAGCAAGCAAGCCAATGCTGCTGAAAAGATGTTGAATGGATTTTGTTTGAACAATCGCAACACAATTAAATGGCCTCTCTTAAATCGTTGTGATGCTCCCAGGCTGATATGCTCGCCTGACGTTAGCTACCCAAACAGAGATCACGTGCTTTAAGAACCACGTGTGCGCCATCACTTAATCATCACGATCGCATTGTCCGTGGTCTTTGAATCAACTAATCGTCACTTGATTGAGGCCGAAGTACTGGCACTTCATTTCAAGTTTCCCCTTTCCGAGTTATCCTACAAATATGTGGAACGACCGACTTGGAGATATTGAAAGTGTTAGCTATCTAGCACAAACTAAGCATTTTTTTAAAGGAGTAGCCATGCTCTCGTTTTACGTCATGCATGAATTAGGAGCGTCGTCCCGCTGAAACACTGTCCATCACTGGATCAAACAAAAGGCTAATGACGAGTCCGTAATGAACAAAGTTGTATATGCTACTGGTTTAACGAAATGTTTCAGCCACGCGGTGTTGTTTAGCGTCTGTTGCGCAGTCCGTGTGGAAGCATTCACTGCCGATCGGCTCTCGGAGACACTCCTTTTTGTGTTAGAGGCTAATTGTGTTATCTACTGCACGTCTCGCTAGGCTAAGACTGTTAATCCTTCGTTTCGTTTGGTCGACGTCATTTAGCCTTCTCAGGTATCATGTAACTGCATTTGTAAATATTTGGAGCCTTGGCAGTTTGTCGTATGGTTAACTGCATGTGTTGGAACGTTACTGTCTTCCACCTTTCTAAGTCAGTTGTTTTTTCTCTCTATGGAGTAATACAGGTAAAGTTAATGGGTGACGAATTGCTGGTCATGACGATTAGTTCGATCACAGACCGTAGGCAATGCGGCTGGTTATGTCATGACGCATACTCGGTTCTTGAAGCACGTGATTGGTCAATGGGAGCGCCAGTCTGAAGGCATCAAGACAAGCTGAAGTAGCCGCGTATGTTTGACGGGACTATTTTTCATACTTTTGTGAATAACTCATTATCTGTGAGGGCTATGTAAACAACATTCAGTCTACGGCTTTATAATAGCAGTTGTTCGATTGATGCTTAACATGATAGCTTGCAACTTGCTAAAAGCAAGGTTATGTTAAAAGCCGGGCAGCATACAGTGTTGTCCTGGAGTGTATATAAATGTACACAATGATCGTCTGTAAAGATACTATTGATGTGATGGACCAAAAGTGGTTGGCAAAATAGCCCAAACTATACGTCAGTAGTGCATAGGACACTAGTGGGTGGCATATTTTACGGCATAAACGACCGGGAAGTATTAGAAGTTATCGTTCTCTCGACAGTGACATTACTAACCGATCTCGACTTTCTCCTACTGTTTACCCTCTATTTCTTCTGCTTTCCATATGTCTTCGTGCGATAATTGTTTTCCGAAGCTTGACTCTCCGACAAGTCGACCAGCAAGCTGCTCTGGCTAGTACTCTCTCAAGTCTGGGTATTGATGTGTGCTGTATGTCGGAGACACGAGTCTACGATTCTAGCACGGTTATCGATTTGAGCTCACCTGTAGATAACAGTCGATCCAAGCGCTTCTCTCTCAGGGTTTCTGGTGACGCTGAAGCTGAAATAGGAATTACACTGAGTCCCAAATCAGAGCTATGCTTGCTCGGTTGGATCCCAGTGAACAGTCGCTTGTGCGCTGTCAGATTCAATACGTCGGTTAGGGTCTGTCGACGCAAATCAGAAGGGCGTTGTGTATTCATTATATTGACATACGTTCCGACGGACAGCTGTTCGGATGCTACCAAGGATGCGTTCTATGACGCTCTCGTTGAATTTCTGAAGCAAACTAAACACAGACATTGTCATACTAGCGCGCGATTTGAATGCTCAGTTTGGTCGTCTTTCTTCGGATGAGAAGTGGCTGAGAGGTATATTTGGTGTCCAGCCACAACGCACCGATAATGGCGAAAGACTGCTGCAGCTGTGCGCATCCCACGGTCTGTATATTT